>JABEVS010000066.1:152964-172263 GCA_018290735.1 Coelastrella sp. MACC-549
GGGGTGTGTCGGGGGCGTCGGGAGCCCTCGGCAGTTGTGGTGCGGGGGGGATGTGGTTGCGGCGCCGCGCCGCGGGGCTGGGGGGGGTGCCCCCGCGCCGCGCGCGCCGTTGCCGCGGGGGCCCCCACACCGCGGCGGGTGGGGGGGGGGGGGGGGGTGAGGGGGGGGGGGGGGGGGGGGGGGGGGGGATGATCACCAGCACATCACCAGCGGATTGTCTGTCATACCTCATGGGAGTCAATAAGAGCACACAGCATGACGTAATGCAGTGTGATGGCCGCAACCTGCATAATCAACTGCTTGCTGGATTCGCCAGCTCCTGTCAGCATGCCCTTATGTTTCATGCGCTTACTGAACCCTTGCCAGCTGTTGCCAGGTGAGATCCATGCGCCAGCTTCTAATGCAAGCTGACTTTTGTGATGTCCGCTGCTGCTGATGCTGTGCTGCTCACACAGGTTTGTGAAGCTGGCGCCGTACAACACCCGCTACGAGACACTGCTGGCTCACCTGGAGGCAGCTGGCATACCTGCAGGACAGCACAGCCTCTGGGACCAGCCTATAGTCATATCCAGCACGAGCAGCACCAGCACTGGCAGCAGCAGCGGCGGGGCCAGCAGCAGCAAGAGTGAAGGTGGCAGCAGCAGCACAACTGCAGCGCAGCTGCAGCAGCAGCGGCGACCAGGGTGCAGTACACCTAGCAGTCCTCATACCCACAGCAGCAGCGCTGGCAGCAGTGAGAGGCGGGCTGGGGTGACAGCGTCAGGGCCTGTGCTGCTGATGCCGCCGGAGGAGTTCCTGCCACTGGTGGTGCCCTTCAGGTGAGGTGTATGTCAGGAGGATGAGCAGGAACAGCTGAACACAAACAGCGGCTTCACGGAGCAACTGCCCACAACTTCCACATCTCTCCCAACACATGTCATAACCAGGGCAGTGCCTACACAGCTGTGACGGAATCATGGTTGGTTTGCACCCTAAAGTTTCGTACGAGTATATGGAACTTGGAGCTAGCAACCCTCTTCCTTGCTTATTTTTATTGATGTTTCTTGTTGATATTTCTTGTGATGGACTGTACCTCAGGGGCACATCTGGTCCTCTTGCTGGTGGTGCTGCCCACTCTGCCAGCACACACTGGCTCCCCGGCAGCCACAAGCAGCAGCAGGGACCCCTGCCACCCTTCCCCTTCACGCTGCCTGAGCCATTTGACAGTGCGCTGCAGCAGCAGTACTCTGTGGTCACTGAGCTGCGCACCAGGATCAGGAACAGCGGGCTTGATGAGGTGCGGCGCAACCAGCTGCAGGGCGTGATACAGAGCTACTTCAGGGAGTGGCTGCACAGCAGCGGGGCAATCAGACAGGTGAGAGTCAGATAGGTCCCCTGGGGGGGGGGGAGGTTGAGGGGCACTGGGTGCAGTTAGCCAGTACTAGATCATCAGCTTCGGCATGTTCTTTAGCAAGGGAGGAGCATGTTCTTCAGCAAGGGAGGATTACATGCTGAGAACAGTGTTGCCACATCTGCTCCTTTTGCAACTTGATGATTATTTGTGACACAGCTGACCAGATTCAGTGGATGTCTGCCTGCAGGTGTATGATCTGTCAAAACTTGAGGGTGATGAGTACGGGCCCTCAGGGGGCAGCCCACCTGCAGCGCTCAGAGACCACTCACAGCTGTAACACATTGCACCACATGTTCAGCCCAGGGAGCGCCACACATCCATCCAGTCAGCTGGGGGCTACCAGGGTGGGCAGCTGAGTCCTCCTGGTGACGCGCGTACATGGCATTGCAGTTCAGCAGCCGCAGCAGTGGTGCACAGCCAGTGATCAACAGCCTCCTGCTGTTGTACCGAATGGTAGTGATGAGCCAGGAGTTCAGCGGCAGCGGCGTCAGCTGCAGCCAGTGAGCAGCTGTGTGATTGCATGTGTTGCTGTTCCTATCAGCGAGGACAATCATGGTGATTGGCATCCAGAATGTGTTGCAGGTAGCTGCCACATTTCACCAGCAGCGGCACTTGTGTCTTTCAAGGAGCAATATTCAAGTGTTCAACTGTTGGAACAGTGCTTCAGGGGTCAGGCGCCTGGGGTGGGGCGGGAGGGGATTGCATATGCATGTTTCAGAAGGCCAGGAGACATAGTAAATGCAACCCAAGAATGTTTGTGCATCTTCAGCATTTTAGCCATTTGATAGCAGCAGTGTACATACCACACACCTCGAAGTTGTTACAATGCAGTCAGAGAATTTGCAGGCAGGTGCATGGAATGTTATGCATCTGGAAGAGTAGGCCCAGCTTACGTCAGTACTGACACTCGTGTCATCATTGTGCATGCAGCATCTGAACTTGCAGCTGTGTGACTCCTGTCACAGGTGGACAGTGCTCATTGAGCCTGTTGACCACACGCCACAGAAAAGGATGTGCCGGGTGGGCTTTGAGCTTTTCCTCTGCGGTGTTGTCAACAAGAGCGTTTTTTAAAACACAATCATCTCATTGTTGTCTGGCTGTCCCTGGATGAGTATTCTACTCACACTTGCAGTTTGCCGGTCGCAGCAAGGACTGGTATTGGATCACATCAGATGATTTACGTACTATGTACAGTATACGTAGACATCTCAGCGGAGGAGCTGTGTTGCAGACTACAGTGTTGGTCAGCAGTAGAGCACGTGCTTGGTCTTTCCTCTGGTGCCAAGCAGGAGCTTCTCGACGAGGACTGTGCACAGAGTTACACTGAAAATCAGACTTAAGCCAGCGACCAGGTCTATCATAGGATCAAGTTTTCTGATTGCGCAATCGGATGCATGCAGATTTCAAAGCCCACACTGACAAAGAATCTGTCTTGACTCGTCTTTGCTGTTGATAGATATCTGGCACTCCCATCACTGTGCCAGGCCTGGGAATTGCATCTGCCAAATGTGGCAAGGACACTTGGTCTGCAGTTCAATTGTGGCCTGGGAATGGCCTTCTCTTGGAGCCCGAGCTCACCAAACACTGGTGCGTGGCCATGAGCCAAGGCCTGATCAGCCTTCCAGGACATCCAGCATCATCCTGGCCTTGGCCAGCACTGCTGCTGTACTCTCAAACTGACCAGGCTTAGGCACAGACCCCAGGAGCCCCGCCATCTCACCATCCTTCTGCTGCTCACCACCAGCCAGCAGCTGCTGCTCCTCTTGCTGCTCTTGCAGCGCCAGCAGTGTGCTGCTCCATCCGACTGCTAATGCTGCTGCAATACTATCAGCATCTGCCACCCCTGGTACTGCTCCAGCAGCCCGACCTGTAGTGTTGGAAGTCCGGCTTGCAGCATTGACCCAGGGGCACCAGGACCTGTGCTGACTGAGGGGGTCAAAGGTAGCAGTAGAGGCTGCAGCTGCACCTGCTGCCTCCTGTGCTGCTGCTACCAAACCCAATTTTCGCTGCTTCATGAAGCTCCTGGTCCCACCACTACCACCTCCACTGGCCGCTGCTGTCTCATCCAATCGTTGCTGCTTGGCTGCTGTCTGTTGCCCTTCTTTCCTTTGCCCGGATGACAGCCCCGGTGGCAACTTCAACCCCGGTGATGCTGACATGCTGCGCCCCAAGCTAGTGGCTCCGGCTGCAGCAGACCCTGCGACAGCCTCACTGGAGGACCTCCTTCTCTTTGTCCGCTGCTCTTCCTCCTTCAGCGCTCCCAGCCCAAACACAGGTGCTTGTGCTGGGGAGGAACTCACTGCTGCTGCCGCTGTTGTGGTACCAAATACATTGGCAGCAGCAGCACTTGGGAGTCCAAACAAGCTGCTGCTGTTACCCTCAACACCAGCAGCACTGCCAAAGGCGGGTGCTGCTGGTGCACCAAAGGGGCCGGGTCGGCTGGGACTGGTCAGTGCCCCGAATGTACCCTGGCTCCTGAACCCTGGTGAGGTCCTGATAAACCCTCCTGCTGCTGCTGCTGGAGAGCTGGTTTTTAACCCTGGTGATGCCCCCAGGCCTGCTACACCTCCTCCTGATGCTGCAGGTGCCGGGGCGCCCATCAGCGAACCCCCAGCTATGGTGTTGTACAGGCTGGTTACAACAGCGTCTGGCGAGGTGACCCCCAGATTATCACCATCCTGCTGCTGCTGCTGCTCCTGTTTGCCTGTCAGAGGGACATGCAGTGCACCCCCAGCAATGGTATTCAGACTGCTGATATGGCACCTGTCAGCTGCAGGACTAGCTGGCTGCAGCATCCTGCCTGTCTGCTGGCTGTCAAGTGTTGCTCCGTCTGCTGCTGCATATTGGCTGCTGTGATACGCGGCTTCTGCAGCTACCAGCATGGACATGGCCTTTGACGCCAGCTGAGACATGTAATAGGGGCCAGACTGACTTTGACGCCACAGACCTGCTTTGCAGCCACACAGCTCACAGTGCAAGACTGCATGCTCTGCAGTGATGTTGCTGCCGTTGCTGCTGCTGGGGCCATCCCCGGCTTCTGCTGCTGCTGCTCCACTGCTGCTGGCTCCATTCCCACGAGGCACCAGGTGTGAGACAGCAAATGCACTTGACGGTCGAGCTGCTGTTTTCCTGGCCAGGTGTGGCGGCAGCAGGGGCTGCACCTGCCAACCACACAGAGCCATGACGGCAAGTACCTGCTGCTTGCTGAGCTGCAGCAGAGCTGCAGAACCATCTACTGCTGCTGACAGCTGCTGTTCGAGGGTCTGTACTGGCAGTTGCAGCAGTGCAGCTAGAGCTCTGCAGAGTGATGGATGTAACTGCTGCGCAGCTTTCACAAGTCGTGGTACTACTGCTGCTGCCAAAGGCGGTATGTATTCCACACATTGCAGCTCTTGCACCCTACTGTGGTAACTGCTGATGAGTCTGCTGCTAGGTAGTATAGGAAACTTCACTTGTGGGCCAAAGTGCTTCTGGGCTTCTTTGCTGCTGCTTGTGGGCGTGCTGCGTTGTGTGCATGCTGCATCATGGGCATCAATCAGTTGTTGAGAGAAACCCCGACAGATGCCCACTGCCGACTCTGATAAAAGGTCTGCTGGTAGCTTGCACCAGATCTTTGCACCGCAGGAGTCGCATGTGAGCACGTCTGGCCCGGTGTTCCTCCAGCCCTTGGTTGCACAGGCTGCCGCTGACAGTTCTGGTGGCTTGCCAAACCAGGTTAAGGGGGCGAAGGACTGAAGCCTCTGCATTTGAGAAAGGGTGGGGCGGGGTATACGTGATGTGAGATCTAGTGATGAACTGCAAACCGGAAATGAGCGCACGCAAGGTGTGATTGCACTGTAGTGCCTCACCTCAAACAAGGCCCTCTGCTCCAATGGTAGTATGGCCGTCTGACCGGCTGCATCGGTTGAAGGCGCACTACCGGAACTATATACTAACTGGTCAAGCAGCTGTTTTGTTCTATCATAGGTCTCTGACATTGAAGAGACCACAGTGCTGTCAACAGGATGTGATCCAGGAGAGTGGTTTTCAGAGCAGAGATAAGTAAAACAACATCTCCTGCACACAACGTGACTTGAGGGCTTCGCTGTGCCGTTGTGTCGTTTGTTGCACCCGAGCAGGCGGGATTACTGCCTGTTGAATGTCCCTCTTCGCCGGAAGCGGTCCTGATCAGATGCAGAAACAATGGGGAGCTCATAAATACTTGCTGCATGCTGCTTGTGCTCCTGGTGTCGGCTCTTTGAGCGGTAGTCTTGACGATCCTGTCATAATTCAAGTGCTGTTCCCTTGATCGTCTTGTAAGAGGCTCCCTTTTCATCACCAGCTTTTATACGGGGTGTTATCTGGGATCTCGCAGTTCCGTTTTCAAGCGATGCTCTGCCATGGCTGAAAGCAGCCATAGCAGCAGCACAGTGGTGCCCGGTACATGTCTTGAGTTGAGCAACGGCTCTGGAATATTAGGCTTTGATAGATCCTATAGACAACTCGAGATGCACCAAGAGCGAACACAGGACAATCTACATACACCTGAGGCGTCGTCCTCCTACGATGGCCAAGCTTTCGTAGGGGTGAGCTATGTTGAGAAAACACTTGACGCACTATTTCTGTGGCTTGCCCTGTTGGCTTCCAGGAAGCGCAAACCGTGTTGGCGCGCATCGACAGTGACTCACTCTGCAGCTGTTGACCTGTGCACTGTTGCAGCATATGATGGCTGGTGCAGTTGCCGGTGTGACCGAACACACCGCCATGTACCCGGTAGATACCATCAAAACGCGTATGCAGGCGCTCAGCCACCCGGGCCAGCGGGTAAGCAGCCGAGTACTCCTGCAGCTTTCTTCATTGGAGCTGCCAGCGTCTGTGCAGCCAGCAGCAACAGAGGCCTTGTTGGCTGCTGACAACAAAGCATGCCAATGTGCACGCACCATCAGACGCTTGGATGCAGTGGGAAACACAAGCTGCATAGCAAAGAACACATGCAGCCTTTGCATTCGGCAGGTGTTGCAAGCAGCTAACGGTCTTTTTGAGGGCAGAACGAATACGCTGTCAATGTGCCTCTCCGTTGCCACCTGGGCCAAACCAGTTGAGCCTCTTTCCGTTTACCAACCAGTTCGTGTCAACTGCTGCACAGCTTCACGGGCACGGGTCAGTTCGGCAAGCTTTGAGGTCTGTGCTCAAGCGTGAAGGTGTGGGCGGCTTGTACAGGGGCGTGGGAGCAGTGGCCTGGGGAGCCGGGTAAGCAGCAGTCGATTGTACAGCGTCCTTGCTGACACCTATTGCTGACAAGGCAACTGAGACATTGATTTTGAAGGAGTGTGCTGGTGTTGTTGTACATATATTGCAAGGGTTCGCTGGCACCCTCAACCGATCTGGATTAGGTCAAGGATCATTCCAACCTTTTGCAGCCTATGTAAAACAGATTGACATGTATAGATGTGGCTGCACAGACCTGGCTACATAACCAGTTTTGTGGGTGCTATTCCTGGTGGCCAACTTCACCTGCTCCTCTTCTCCGCACTCGCAGGCCTGCACATGCACTGTACTTTGCCGTGTACGAGTATGCAAAGGAGGCTCTTGGTGGCAACAGACAAGGCTATCAGTGGCTTCCGACAGCAGCAGCTGGTGCCATTGCCACCGTTGTCAATGATGGCCTCATGACACCTGTTGATGTCATCAAGCAGCGGCTGCAGGTTGCCCATAGTCCATATGCGGGAGTTGGTGACTGTGTGCGGAAAGTCTTGCAGCAGGAGGGTGTGGGAGCCTTGTACAAGTCCTACAGGTGGGCAACAGGCACTATTTGCAGGGCGGAAATCAGCGCTTCTCTCCCCATATATTGACAGCCCAACATCTACTCCCCCACTCACAGTGATTGCAGTGTACCTGAGCATTGCCTGCACTGACGTGCACCAAAACTAGCAGCACAAGGGTTGCATTGGTTGGGGAGGCAGCTGGGTGGCAGGGCCACAGTGCCTGCTGCTCAGCACTGACAGCTTCAACCTTCAGCTGCTAGGCACCTTATCACCACCAACATATGAGTGTGCAGCGAAGTCAGCATCGTCGATCAGCCCAGCTGTCTCATCTTGTAACACCAGGTCGTTTGGCATGTCACAGAGAACTGTTGTTCTGCCATTGACATACCCGCAGAACAACGCTCGTCATGAACATCCCCTTTACTGCTATGCACTTCTCAGTGTATGAAGGGGCTAAAAAGTGGCTGCTGCACATAGATTCTGGGGATGAAGCTGCTGAGGACCGACTTTCTGTGCAGCTGGTGGCAGGGGGCTTGGCGGGGGCAGCAGCAGGGGCAGTAACAACGCCGCTTGATGTCGTGAAGACACGACTGCAGACCGAGGGTGTGCACTCATCCAAGAGATACGGGACCACAGCAGTGGTGGGTTGGAGGTGGCAGCTCATCGAGCAGTGCATCTGATCTCACCCAGTGCTCTCTTGCTGTGCATGATCATGAAGTTGGCCTTGCAAGTGCGCACAGGAAGTGCTGCTGCGTTGCAGGTAGCATTGTGCTGATGTGATGGTGGTGGTTGCCTGATTGCTTGATGTCTGTCACAGCCTCATTGAGTGTTGCTTGCAAGTACGGCAGAGGGCCTCACAGGTCAGCACAAGCTCTGCATGGTGTCATGTGAGGTATGTGTTTCATCTGCTGCAGATGCCGGTATTGCGGCGGATCATTGCTGAGGAAGGCTTTCAGAGCATTTGGCGCGGCATGAAGCCCCGTGTTCTATTCAACTGCCCAGCAGCAGCCGTGTCATGGGGGACCTATGAGACCATGAAGTCGCTGCTGCTGGGTGATGAGGCCAGCGGGCACCCACACCATCACGTGCATTGATGGTCAGGACAGCTGACAATCTCTTGACCAGCAGCAGATGCCAGACATGTGCTGCAGCAGTAGTTCCAGCAGCTGTGCAAGACTGCAGCTGGTGTGGATTGTTGTTGTCGGGTGCTGCCTGTCAATGGCAGCAACATCAGGCTGGGGTTGCAGAAGACGGCAGAAGAGTACACAGCAGCAAATTGCACGTCCACAATGCCGGACAGCTGTTGATCACAAGGCACACCAGCTGCAGCTGATCAATGCACTGAAGTGCTCAGAGCAGCAGCAGTGGTGGCTGCTGCTGTCTAGAATGTTGCTGCAGCAGCTACTGTTATATGGCTAGATGCATCATTCCATAGAGCATCCTTCCTTGCTGCAAGCCAAATTGAGCACATCCTAACATTCATTCCAGACATACTCCACCAGCCATGTTCCTCAAATCTTCACCTTTTGAGTAGCACATGCTGACCTTCAAACTTCCTGCTGGTGGCACTTCAGTAAGCTCTTGTTACCCGCTCGGGGCAGCAGTAACTCGTAGCAATCTTGCATGATACTGTTGGGGTGACAGTCTAGTGACAGGCCTGGCCATTGGCTTGCATGGTCCGACCGCAAGCCACATTCTTGTCACTGTATGTTGTCTGGCAGCTGTGAAGTCAGCAACAGTACCGGACTCTACTAGACCCTAGTAGGGTACTGATGTGTGCGTGGTGTGGTGTGCCTGGAACCAGTGAAGTGGCTGCATTTGCACCGAATTCGCAGGTGCTCTGTTGATGCACGTCAGCTTTATATGCTGATCATAGTCTCCTAGTTGTGAGCTGCTCATTCACTGATAAGTGACAGAGGGAATTAGATCTAATTCCCTCTGTTCTAGAACTGAAATTGAAATTGTTTTTGGCGCACGGTGCGTGATGGTGCTGATTACAAAAGTCGCAAGTTCCACTACGTTGTTGTGACTCTCCAACTGATGCAGGGATCTAACCTCTCATCATGTAAGATCCATGTTGGCTGAGGCAAGGCGCATGTTTTAGTGCCAGTGGTGGATGCATTGCAGGGTTCAGGAACTCATTCAGTTGCTTTAGGTGGCCTAAACGCATGAGAACTTCACCTCACTGTCCTGCAGCATTTGAGGCTATGACATGCGTGGAGGCTAGGTGAGTGGGTTGTCACCGACTGAGCTGTGCTTGAAAGTCTGCGTCCCATGCAAGTGCCATTGGCAGATAAGCAGTACTGCAGTACACTAGTGTCCCCATCCGACTTCACACAAGGCTGAATTTCGACACTGCTCAGCGACCACTTTTGACAAACAAGTCGTATTAGCTTCGCAAACTCTGTAAGCCGGCAGTGCTCATCACAGCGTCAACTTTGGTACACCTCTACCCACAAAGGCCTGTGCTCGGTGCACGCCATCTTGAGAACTGCAAAATGTCATGATATGTGGTGCTGTTGTACAAGTCCGCTCAAGTATACGGTGGCTACATCCCAATGATCACAGCACGAATTGGAGGGCTGCAGTCACAGGATACAGGATGCACACGAAGCGCTGCCACGGGTATATATGTAAAGCTTGTATTGTATTTAATGTATTACAACACACGAGATATGCAATATTTGTTATATTACGATGCGTAACTCCCGGTCCCAGATACGAACGTCCAACAGCACCGCCGTGATGGCTATGAAAACGTGTGTTCGAGGTAAATAAAAACTATTCAGAACATATATAATAAAATAGCAGTCTTGAAGCTTCACGCTGTCCTGTTTCCGATATAGGACCCTTGCATCGGGCTCCTTAACTGCAGTGTTAGCACAACTTTGTTTTGAGAATTTTATACAAACAACAGCATGAATGGAACGTTGCCAGAGAGTGCCTGATATGGTGCAATGTGAATACTGTGTGTACACTCTCCGAGGGGCTTGACCCTGCTCAAACGCAGATTTCAGCATTACTAGTATGATGCCGAAGAGGTGATGTGGCAGATCCTAGCCGTTGGGGTGCTGCTGGCCTTCGCAGCAGACGCTGCAGTGACAAACCCAGGCAGCACGGCCTCAAGCTGTGGCGCAGAGCCTGAAGGACTTCAAGCGTTTGACTCTGAGACAACATCGTGCTGGCATGGCGCAGCACTGCCTTCAGCCACGTTGGGGTACACTCCTTTCAAGCAGGAGCAGGCGAGCGTCACAGCAGCTAGTTGGCGCGAGTTGCGGTATCTTGTGAAAAGTACCGCCAATCCCATTACTATTCGCGTGTCCGGATCCTTGACAGCAGGCTACCCTTTGGAAGTCAGTAGCAGGACTGGTATCACAATATCTGGACCTGCAAAGATCATCTGCAATGGGGCAGCGCGGCATCCCGCGATCATTGTAAACAGGTAACATACTGGGTACCTACAAAGCGTTGATGTCTTGTTCTATCTGCACCAGATCTGTTGCCATGATTGCACTACAAAAAGCAGCAGCAGTCGAGCCAATGTCTGTCTGCAAGCCAGCAGTAGCTTTGGTTACTTTGTATTCCAAAGGTTGGCGTCCAGCTCTGCAAGTTATGTAAGACACAATTCTCTGTGGTCGCTGTTGCGGTCTGCAGGTCGTCAAGGGTTATCTTGCAAGACTTGACTTTCAGTGGTTGCTCTGATAGCGCTGTGATCGTCAATGACACAGCAACAGGAAGACCCAAGCCCATCACAACCTTAGGCTCGGGGATCAGACCTCCGGATGTTCTGCTGCGCAGTGTCACCATTCAAGACTGCACCAGCAACCGTGGTGGTGGTGTTGCAGTTATCAACAGCAGGGTTGTTCTGCAAGACAGTGTGCTGCAGCGCAATACAGCAGATGGGTGTGGTGGTGGGGTGTATGCACAGGACTCCTCTCTGCTTGTGATGGGCACAAGCTTCACAGACAACCTGGGCAACAAGTGAGCTTTGACAGCACTTAAGACAGGGCTTGTAATAACTCATCATTGTGAGCATGGGCATGGAGACCAATGTCTGACAACTGTTCTTCAGCAAACTTACCTTAAAGCAGTGAAGATACAGGCATGACTGAGCATTCATATACACTGCTCTACGTGGTTGTGACCAAGAGGACCTACCAGCAGCAGTCGGGCCATTTGCTGTGCTGTTGCCACCCTGCGGCAAGCTCCAGCTGTGATTGCATCTGGTGTTGCTGCTCATGTCATGGCCTGCAGTACTTCTGTTGATGGTTCATGCCGGGGTGGTGCTCTGCACGCTCAGAACAGCTGGCTGGCAGTGACCCACAGCAGCTTCACTGGCAACCGAGGGGTTAATGGGTCAGCAGTGCTTCTGCTGCTGCCAGTGGGCGTGGCACAACTGCAGGATACTATGTTCATGCACAATCATCCCCGACCAGGTAGGAGAAACAGCAGACCTATGTTTTTCTGGTGTGGAGGTAGTAGAGCAGCAGTGGCACAGATGCCGAGCAACAAAAACAGAAAAACCACCAGACTCTCTTGGAGTAGGTGTTTGGAGTAGGTGTTCTTGTCAGCATTAAGGCAAGCACCTTGCCTAAGTGCAATGCACAACTGCCAAAGCACCCAGAGGTGCTGCTGGCTCACAGCTCAAACAGCCATAATTCCAACACAAGTTGTTAAGGAACCTGCTGTCTTGCTTGTGCTGCAGGATTGACCAAGGCGTTCTCATCATCCACTGGCGCAGTGTCAGTTGTGGGTGGCGGTGTTAATTATGTGCAGCTCAGCAGAGGACCCCGGGGCACTGGAGCAGCATGTGTTGCAGCCACAGATGGGTTGGTGGTCGTGCGATGCAGCTTTAAAAATAACACTGCATCTCTCACAGGTAAGGGGTTATTTGAAAGACTCAGGGAACATTATTGCAGCCAGTAAGGGCGGTGCTCTCAGCAGAGGCTGCACTTACTTCAGAAATTGCATCAGCTTGTTCACATCCTGCGGGTGGCTGCTGCTGATCACTGCCATGTGCTGTCATGATCTGCAGGCGGGGAAGGAGGTGCTTTGTCAGGATATGAGGCCTTTCTGGCAGTCATCAACACGACCATCATTGGCACACCACCACACACGCCAGCAGACAGGCAGCCGGCTACTCCTGAGACCCCTGACAGTGTTGCCTACAGCACAGGTCGTGAAAGGTACAGGGATATGGTCCTAAGCGCCTACATGGGTGGCTGCCTATCTGTTGAGGCCAGCAGCTTGCTGGTGTCTGGCAGTCTGATGAGTCACTGTGGGGCCAGGTTTGTTGGAGGCGGCATCTCATTGCTGACTGTGACAGCCGTGGTGGAAGACTCGGTCCTAATCCACAACTACGGGGACATGGTGAGCCTGTTAGTGAGGTTGCACAGGTGTCAACCAGTAGCAGACTGCAGTTGGTAGTTGGTTTGCTGCCACATTTGGTGCTTGGATCTGCCTCAAGGTCCCTATTTGTTACCAAGGTCCTTCAACAGCATCTCACTCTGAGCCACTTGGGACCTTTTCTGGTTGCGGCACAGTTCACTGAATTGTGTTGCTCAGCCCCAATAGCATCTGCAATGTCTGTGTGCTGCTTGCTCAGGGGGGAGCTATCCGTGCCACCAATGGCTACCTTTCCATGAGCAATGTGTCAGTGCTGCACAACAGGGGCTTGAGCTCAGCAGCTGGCGTGTACATGGAGTCTAATGAGCTGCTGAGTGTGCACATGGAGCGCCTCAACGTGCACCACAACGCCCTGACAGGACGAGGAGGTGGCATGCTGGGGGAGATGGTGAATGACAATGCAAAGTTCTTTCTGTCTCTGCATGACAGCAATATTACTCACAACACGGTATGTGTGCTGGCAGAGGCATGGTGCTGTGCTAAACAAATACTGATTGCTGTGATGGCCTTCTGGCGGGGTCAACTGGAGGGCCTGGGAATGAGGCATGTATTTGCTGTTCTGTTCTGATGTGTACATGTCGTGAAGCCAGCAGAGGTTGTCAGAGATGTGTATCATGTGCTGCAGGGTACTTACGGGGGAGGATTCTGCATGTACTCCATCACAGCAGCTGACCTGCAGAACAATCACATTGCCCACAACACTGCGCTCAAGTTTGGTGGTGGCATGGAGTGTGCAAAGTTCTTTGGCAGAGGCGACCAGCACCTGTCTTCAATCAACAACGTGTGGCTGAACAACACAGCGCTTATCCGTGGTGGTGGTGTTATAACACACCCCTGTAATATGACCTCACACGGTGATAAGTTCTTGAGCAATCGAGCGGCACAAGAAGGGGGCGGGTTCATGGTGTATGGGGGCCAAGATGTGCGGTTGCAGAATGCGCAAGTGTCATGCAACACTGCACAAAATGGGGCTGGGCTGATGGTAAAACTCTCTGACAGCGGCGACCTCTCCCACTTGTTTGTCAGATGTAGCGCTGTCACAGCCAATGGTGGGTTAGCCAGCCAGCTTGTGCAAGCCAAGTGTGTGTCTGCATTGAAGGCCCAGGGGCAGCAACACAGCAGCAGCAAGACTCAAAGTCTTCTTGCAGGAATTGCAGCAGCCACTGGTGGTACAGCTGCCAGCTCTGGTAGACAGGCAGCAGCAGTGACTGCAGAGAAAGGGGGAGGGGTGTATTTGGCAACTGAACAGCTGCTGGACGTGTTCAATAGCACCATCAGTGGCAACATTGCATCAAGCTCTGGTGCTGGTGTGTACATGGACAGACGGTCGGTGATGAAGGCAGCCGGTTCTGGTGGCGGTGTGAGTCACAACAACTGCACTGGGGGTTCAGGTGGTGGGGTGTTCATGGATGAAGGCACCAAGCTCACTGCTGCCGACATCACATGGAGCAACAATCAGGTATGTGGGAAACAGCTGCGGTATGGTGCTTGCTGCATTGCATGCCAGCAAGGCCTGACAGCCTGATACATCCATGAAGCTTCAAGTGCCCTGTGGTGCCAGCTCAGTGATGTCCCTTGAGCGTGCACCAGCAGGCTGGTGCTCGTGAAGTATCTTCACAGGGCCTGGACAACATGTCAGTGGGACGGGAGTCATGGGTTGCAGACACTGAACTCCACACGGGTGTTGTGCTAGCTACTGTGTGCTTGCTGGGGCAGCGGGCCCAGCTGCATGTTTGCTGCCAGGGCCACACACTGCAAGTGCTGATCATCATGTTCCCTGCTATTTTCCATCAACAGGGTATGTTTGGTGGTGCTCTCTTTGCTCTTGGCAACACCACCTCTGCAAAGCTTGCAAAGGTAACAATGAACAACAACACAGCAGCAGCAGGCGGAGCAGTGGCATCTCTGGGTGGCAGCAGCATCACGTGCAGCAGCGGCTGCAGCTTCAGGTATAACAAGGCCAAGGTGAGGAAAGATCACTGCTGCAGTTGTTGGGATTGTGCAATAGCCAAATGGCCATGACTGTAGTTGCACAAACCAGCAGTTGCAACAGCTACGCAGCAGCCCATGTGAATAACTACAGGCAGCATGCACTCATGTAGCTCCGTTGGGAGCCAAGCGTCACGTGAGTGTAGCTGTTCTGCTAATTGCTGCCACTGCAGGTTGGCGGTGCTTTGATGCTCCATGGTGGCGCCATCAGCATCAATGGCAGTACCCTGCTTGGCAACAGTGCTGCTGCCACCTCTGGCATGGCTGCTGCTGCTGCTGGCTCTGGTGCTGGCTCAGAGACCATCCAGTACATGCTCGGAGAGGTCCAGGTGTCAGCAGGGGGAGCAGTGTATGTGTGGAGGGGCAGGCTGCAGCTGAACCAATGTGACATTGTTGGTAACGCAGCTTGGGGACCCACTGGCCGAGGTGGTGGCATCTTTGTTGATGACTCACAGCTCCTGCTGATGGACTCAGTGCTCAGTGGAAACTGGGCAGCAGCAGCAGGTGGTGCTATAATACTTGGGCCTGTTGGCTCACGGCAGCTGCTTGAGGTCAGGAGAGGGAGCTTTCACGGGAATGGTGCTGGGTTGTATGGTGGTGCTGTTGCTGGTGGCCTGCTGCTGCCTGGTGATGCTGCTGCTGGCTCAGCTGGTGCTCTTGGTGTCATTGCCAACAGCAGCAGCAGTCGATTAATGCTTGCCTTGAATGGTACCAGACTGACAAACAACACTGCTGGCAGGCAGGGTGGTGCTGTGGCCTGCAACTTGTGTCACAGTGTTGTGCTGGCAAACGCAGTGTTGCAGCAGAATGGTGCTGCACAGACAGGTGGGGGGCTCAGCTGTGTGGGCTGTACCAGACTCACCCTGGACAACAGCACATTCATCGGGAACACAGCAGCATCAGGGGGCGGCGCATGTATACTCGCAGCAGGTCAAGGGTCAAGCTGTAAGGATACTGACTATGTCGGGAATGCAGCAGGCACAACAGCAGCAGCAACCAGCATAAGGCGTTTGAAAGACGCAGCAAGTGCAGCAGCAGCAACAGCAGGAGCAGGCGTGGTGGTTGGCAGCACCATGACCACAGCATCAGCTAGCACATTGCCCACAGCACAGCAGGCGCTGCCGGGTTGTGGTGTTGTTGGATCTGGAGGTGGCTTGTGCCTGGGCCTCTGGGACACAGAGTTCTACTTGCAAGGGTCCGGTCGCTACATGGACAACACTGCACTGTTTGGTGCTGGGTTGTTCATTGATGCCTGCTCCCAAGGGCCCAATGTGTGCCCAGTGCGACTCAACCCCAGAGCTATCACCTTTGAGCGCAATGTGCTTTCTGATGATGCCGATATCAGCGCAAGTTTGGAGGGTACAGCCAGACATATGCTGCAGCTGCAAGCTGCTGCTGCTCCTGGTGTTGAGAGCAGTCTGGGGTCAGGTGCTGACCTGTATGTCACCAATGCCACTGTGCTGGTGACGCTGAAGGATGCAGCACAGCAGATGCACAGGCAGACAGCAACCACAGCACAAAGTGCTCAAGGAAAGATGGCACAGACTGGCACACCAAAGCCAGGTCAGGGTGTCACAGACTCTGTGAACTTCAAAGGGGATAGCACCAAGCCGTCAGCAGCAGTGGCAGCCGCAAAGGGCCGTCATCTGCTGGCACAACAACAACATCAGCAGCAGGCAGCACAGCAGACAGCAGCATCTGGCAGCAATCTTGTCAGCATGAAGCCCTTGGCTGTTGCTCAGCAGTTGGCGGCTGCAGTGCAGCAGAGCCAGGTGGCAGTCAACAAGTCTGCAGATGATGTCATCAGCAGAGTGGCTACTGGACCTGCTAGGTTGGGACCCATTGTAGCAGTAGGTGAGCCCAACTTTGACCATCTGGGGATGCATGTACAGTGTGTGAGGTCTCATCTGGTCAGCAGTGTTGTGTATGCCATCTGCCAGCTCATGCTACTGCATGATTGCATTTGTACTGTCCTGTCAGGCTTCTGGGTCAGCAAGTTCTCCCATGCACATGCACTGGCGCGTGGTGTGCAGGTGGCGTGACCGGTGCCTCCCCTTCAGGTGCAGCCAGCCTGATGGGAGAGGTTGAAGGAGCTGCAGCTGATCAGGGGCGGTTGCAGGACTTGTCTCTGCCAGTGTTGGATCAGCTGGGGGGCCAGGTGGCTGATGATGTGGCAGAGCAGCTGTCAGTTCAGGCCACAGCAGACTTTGGCAACTGCACTGCCTGTCAGCTATCAGGCATCAGCAAGGTCCTGCCTGTAAATGGCACAGCCAGGTTTGATCAGCTGCAGCTGCTGGCTATGCCTGGCAGCAACCAAACAATCACATTCAAGCTGCTGTCAGCCCTGGAAGGCACTGAGCTGCCTGGAGGTGGACAGACAGTGACTGTGCGATTGCCCAGCTGCCAATGGGGTCAGGCCACCACAGCAGTGGGCTGCTACAACTGCACCTCGCCGCTCTTCAGCTTCAGCCCAAGCACCAGCAAATGCAGCATCTGCCCTGACAATGCGGCGTACTGCTCGTTCACGACATTGCTGCCTGATAGTGGCTACTGGAATTCAGGGCCATTGAGCACAAGGATGCACAAGTGTCCTAGGCGGAAGGCTTGCCTCAGGTGGGGTTCAGGGACCGGCAGTGCCTCTCCCTGTTGCCCTCAGGGGGAAAGCCGCCTGGTGTAGCTAACGGGGTTTTGATGCGGCCTGCACACATGATGCATTGCTGTGATGGGTGATAATCTGTTGATACTGCTTCATTGCCAGCACAGCAAGGGGCTAACAGATGACACTCTGTTCTTGGTCCTGGTCCTGCAGGGATGCAGCTGCACTGATGACCCTGCAGTGCTTGCAGCAGCAGCAGCTGGTCCTCAACAATCCTGACTTTGCTGATGATGTCCTAGCAGACATCATTAAGAGCAGCAAGACAACAGCACGAACCAGGGGCCGCCTGTCCTCCTGGGACAGCTTACGGCAGCAGTGTCTGCCAATACTACAGTCCTGGGCAGCTCGAGCAACAGCAGGTGCTACCAGTAGCAGGCGGGGACTGCTTCAACTTGCAAACACATCAGCTGCCAGCAACAGCATGATGCTGGGTCCCCAACTCAACAGCACTGCAGCTGTTGAAAATGCCTACAGTGCATTGCTGTGTGCTCAGGGTTACACAGGCAGGTTGTGCACCAAGTGCATCTTCCCAGGTACCCAGTCTGAGGGGCCCTATGGTCATTTCCAGGCAGGTTGTGGCAGGTGTCCCTCCTGGGTGATGTCCCTGGTCACCTTTGTCTTGAGTCGTGTATTTGACATCCTGCTGGTCGGCTTGTTGATCCTCACCACACTTGTGGAGATGAAGAAAAGGCGAGCAGCTGTTCAGCAAGCCAGGAAAACAGCACTCAGCAAGTTGGCAACAAGTTTATCACCTGCTGCTGCAGCTGCTGCTGTTGCTGCAATAACAGCAGCACCAACAACATGCCAGTTGCAGTCGATGCCCACAGCAACAGCAAGCAGCGGCAGTTCTACTCCAACGGCGTCTACTTCAGACCCTCAAAGTTTGGCAACTGCTGTCACGAGGGCTTCTGGGGCAGCAGCAGTAGGTGACCAGCCTGATGATACAGTGCTGGCACCAGTACATGGTCTACAACATAATCTGCAGCAGCAGCAGCAGCAGCAGCAAGGGAGTTTGCACAATCCACTTCAGCCTTCAATCCAGCTAAATTTGGTGGACCAGCAGCCACCACCTGCAGGGCCTCAACTGTCTGCTGGCTGTCAGGTAGTCCCTCAGGGCACTTCAGGCCATCTTCAGGCACTCAACTCAGTGAATGATCCAGAAGTTCATCAGTCACTCACTGCTCAGCAGCAACAGCCCTTTCAACAGCAGCACCAGCAGGCAGGTACAGTCGGGCTGGCAGCAATGGGCAGTAGCGGACCGTTTGCTTCCCCTATCAGTGCATTTGCTGTTCCTGGAGCAGTCCCCAGTGCTGTCGTGTCAGTCGGGGCGTCAGGCCCTGTACCACCGGCTCCTGCTGCTGCTGCTGCTGCAGCTGTTGCTGAGAGGCGAAGGCAGCGGCGCCCATTAAAGCGAGGTCCGTTGTTTGCTCGTGAGATCACATCACGCACAGGCCGCCGGGTGATCAACTACTCGCCTGCACAGTTGACAACGGTGGAATTATTTGAGGTGGGCCATTGCTGTCATCTATATTCTGTCTGGTCCACAGCATCAACAAGCTGCCTCCGTTGTCTATTGATGATGATATGCCAAGCCAGGTCCTGACTGTTCAAAAGACATCGTACTCTGTTGTACAACACTGTGGGCATCAGGAGAGGCAGACATTAGCAGCAAGGAGAAGCGTGGTTTGCAAAAAAGCCTTATGGACTGGCCAACTGCAACATTGACAAGTGCCGTGTGAATCCAGTGTCTGTTATGAAACTTTAGTTCCCGATATTGGCAGCTAGCACTTCAGAAAGTGTCGGAGGATGTTCCTTTGCCAGGCTTTCAGATGTTGTGACACTGTTTGTGTGCTGTTGCTGAGCTCTCTCTCCCCCCCCCCCCCCCCCCCCCCCCTGCCCCACCCCTCCCTCCCCCCTCCCCCCCCCCCCTCCCCCCCTCCCCCCCCCCCCCCCCCCCCTACTGCCCTGCTCCTCCCGCTCCCCTGCCCCCTCCCCCCCCCTTCTCCCCCCCCCGCCGCCTATACGAGCCCGGCCTGTCCCTGCCATACCCCACCCCTCAGCACTTCCCTCCCCCCCGCCCCCCCCCCCCCCCACCGCCCCCCCCCCGCCCC
>JABEVS010000066.1:172273-204290 GCA_018290735.1 Coelastrella sp. MACC-549
ATGGGGTAGAGAGATGAGAGGAAGAATGCGCCGGGGCGGTCAGAGTGGTTGCCAAAATTATGTTACCCTACATATGCAGGACTGTGGATTTGATGTGGTAGGAGGTTGTTGTGTTTGCGGTTTTTCGTGTTGTTTGGTGTTTGTGTTTTTGTTGCAGCAAGGGCCCCCCCCCCCCCCCCCCCGCCGGTGTCTCTGCTGTGTGCTGTATTCAGGTGTTCAAAGACTTCCTTCAGGTGCTGTCCATCCTCCAGGCAGTGCTCCTGGGCTGGCAAACAGCAGCAGCAGCAGCACTGTCAGCAGTGTCGGTCACGCCGCTGTCAACAAAAGCCTGGATCAGCTTGGATTGCATCCTCCCCCGCACGGAGTATGTGGCGGTCATGTTGCCATTTTACCAGATTGCTGCCTCTCTCCTCCTGCCATTGTCATACACAGCGCTGCTGCTGTTGTTGTGGTTCACTTACGCGGTATCTTTCAGTATGCGGTCACGTCAGTCATTCTGGAGGATGACACTCAACAAGCGGCTGAAGGCACCAATTGTGTCTTCACTGCTTGTGCTGCTAAGTTTCTTCTACCCATCGCTGGCATACACAATATTGAGTAAGTGATTTGTATGAGCATCTGAACGTGTATCCTGAACTTGATGAGCAGGCATGTAAATCTCAGTCAAGCCAACTGGGCTGATTTTCTCTCTTGATACCTACAGCAGAGTTCACATGCAATGGGCTGAGCTTGCAGGCACCACTGCTGCTGACTGTATAGCACTGTCTCATTCTGTGGTGTTGCTTGCAGGTGTTTTCTCATGTCGGTATCTGGACCCCACAGGTAATGCTTGCAGTGTACCTGGTGAAGTGCTTGGCGCCAGAGGCTGGTACTGGACAGCAGACCTGAACAGGCAGTGCTTTGTGGACCCCGGGCATCGCGCCATAGCCCTGGGCCTGGGAATACCTGGAGCACTGCTACTGCTGGCATACCCACTGCTGCAGGGCATCCTACTTGCGCGACAGGCAGCAGCAGGGCAGCTCACACCAACATCCGAGTTCTTTGCAGATTATGGGCACCTAGTGGAGGACTTCAGGCCAAGGCTGTTCTACTGGGGCTCCATAGTTGAGTTGAGGAAGCTTGTGCTTGTGGCTGTTGTGCTGGGGCTGGCATCAACGGGTGTGCTCAGTCAGCTGGTGGGGTGCAGCCTGGTCCTGCTGGGGTTCTGTGCAGCAACCATGGGGCTGCTGCCATACCCCTACAGGCTGCTAAACAGGCTACATCTGGGGAGTGATGGGGTGCTGCTAGCGGTGATTTGGCTAAACCTGTTCATTGCTGTCGGTGAAGAGGGTGGCCTGCTGTCTGGAGGCATCTCCCCCAAGCACAGTCTGGCGCTGCAGTTGCTGAGCGTTGCGCTGGTCGTGTTGATGATCCTGTTGCTGTTGAGCATGTGTACAGCCAGATTGTACAGGAAAGTCAGGGGGTATCTTGATGTTGACGGGGATGGCAGGATTTCTTGGTCGGACATTCAAGCGCTGCTGGCCAGACTGCGGTCCAAGAGAGGACAGGGGCTGGTGAGCCGGGTGCTGCCATGCATACAGAAGGCTAAAGGGCAAACAGCACCTTGATTGTGCCATGCAAGGCTGCTGTAGCTCAATGCATATTTGTATGAATGACGCATCAAACCTTATGGATCTGTTGTCACAACACACGAATCATGTACAGGACTGTAGCTTCCATATCGATTTCATTTTGATAGGGTTGAGTGACTTCTTTTCCTGCATGGCACCTGGAACTTTTGCAAAAGCTGACTTTACAGTATTGTGCATCTGTTTACGTTGCTGATCACGGTTGCAACTGCAAGTAGGTCACTGCTGTTCTATATACTTGGCTGGAGGGATCCCTGGATGTCGGCGCCCTTGCCTGTCAGTTCACTTGCCAGCTCATCCAACTGTATCTCTTTTGCTTGTTGAAGTTGTAAGGTACTAGAGTGTAACCCGCCCAGGATCCGGAACGACCCATTTCCACTGGCAGACTCATTATAAAGAGCAAATATATTGGGCATCTGCACAGCATTTGATCCCAATAGGTGTGCACATACAGCAGTCTTAATCAAGTTGTAAGTTACACGAGTGTAACCCGCCCGTCAGCGAGCCAAGTACAGGCTCATTGGGCATAGCACAGTATTTGATCACAGTAGGTATACATATACAGCAAGCTCATTTGAGCCAGTTGTTCAACAACCGGGACTGGTAGATGGCGGGTACTGCATGTCGCCCCATCGCCTCACCTACACTCAATCACCAGGCTGTAGTTTTAGCTGACCAAGACTCTAACACACCACATTCCAGTGACACGCCTTAAAGGCGTAGACGGGTTACGAGACCACCACTGCACACATTAATTTCAAGCAGAGCAGTCTCAGACTGCCCGCCCTCATACCACATATTCAACAGCCAACTTCAGAACATTCTGCAACATATTCTGCACCACATGCGCATATAACATCATCAAGTGTCCTGAATAAGTTCACACATCTTCGGCTAACAAGGTTAGCAACAAGTCATGAGCTTCAGAGTCATCATCTCCTAAGGCTTCATAATCGAGTCAGATGTCAACAGCCAGGACTGGTAGATGGTGGGTATGTCAGGTAGCCCCATCGCCCTTGAGGTGTAGACTGGCTGCTCATGATTTGCAAATATGTGCAGGACGATGGCAAGGTCAAGCTAGGGCCCAACGTGTTTGTAGTAGATGCTCTCAAGAGGCGGTAGAGGATGAATTTCATGTAGAATTTTGCAGATTTGTTTTCAGCTTTTGGAGGGTGGGACCAATGTAGTACCACTGCCCGACCTATCGAAACTGATTTGTCCATGTTCATGCGTCAGAAGCCCAGACTGCTTGCATCATTTTTGCATGCTTGTTGGCTCAAGCGCTGCAGCCCAATGGCAGCTAGAGTGTCAATACCAGAAGTTGAGGCGTCACTTGAAGTCTCGGATGATTTTTGGTCACTTCATAGTGAGGATTGGTTTGATTGTGTTGAGGAATACGATGTGGAGATATACCCCCCATGAGCGACTATGTTGGCTCCTCCAGGGCGCCCCTCTGGGGCCAGGTTGTATGGTATGGTATGGTAGAGTCTACACTCAATTACTAGGCTGTTTATTAGCAATAATGTAAGATACACAGTGTGTATGTGGGACACGGTATTATCCCACAACATGCATGTCGATTGAAGTTTGCAAACTCTGATTTTGAAATCAATCACAGTTCCAGTTGATTGACCTCGCCGAGTGCAGCACTCAGGGACAATAAGAAGAGCACATATATACTGATGTGCATAATATGTTTTTCGTCTATTTACTACAGCCTGAATACAACCCAACATGTTGCCAGTCGTGACAGTCTCTAGTGATCTTGGTCTGCTAGCCTAGCAGACCTGCTAGTAGATACTTCTATAGAAATTGACCGGCACCGGCTACCAGTAGGTAGGTACCTGAGTTGTTACTGCCAGCGGCTATAGGATATGACATGTGTGCACACATCATCATCCCTCGGTGGCGCCCCCCTCGCATGTCAGCTCACATGCCAGCTCATCCAGTGTTGCATGGGCTCAGTTTCCTTCACAAGATTGCATGTCAGCACAATTGCAATTGGCAGCTCATCAAATGTTTCATGGCTCTATTCTCTTTAACATGTGCATGGCGGCCCTCGATGCCATTCAAATGGCGTTGGAATAACGGCGTCCTGAGGGTACACGGTACGCTCATTAGTACTCAATAATGGCTGATGCTTAGCAGTGAAGGATTCACTGCACTTGCACTTGTAAGTGAAGTAAGCTATCACTGCCCCAGTCACCTGACAAGTTGCGCAGGAATTCCTCTGAGTCACCACCAAGAGAACATGCACCTGCATATGTATATGCTCGTGTACACCACCTGCACAAGGGACCATAGTATTGTACAGCTCATCCTGCGCTGGTGATCTTGAAGAGCTCCCTGAGTTCTTCAGGAGAGGGTCTCAGGGGCGTGGTGGGGTAACACTGCTCCAGCAACCACTCCAGGTGCTCATACCTGAGCACCGGCAGCAGCACAGCACACCACAGGTGGATAGCAGATGCAGGATGAAGGTTTTCCTAGACAGCAATCACCCTAACAGGATATAAAACATACTCCATTGAAGGCCGATCAGCAAGTTGCTGACTAGTCGGGCCAAAAGGGCCGCTAAGACTTGGCAATTCATTCAGTTCCCACAAAATACTGATCAGTGAACAAGATCAAGCAGCTGCTGTCATGCAGGATCTTGCTTGAATTGTGAGCAGCCGAGGTTGGCACAAGACTTTGATGCGCGGAAGTCACATCAGAACATCTGCACTGCTTGCCATGCCACCCACACGGCTGCTTGCTCAGCACACACACCTTGCAATGAGCTGATCCTTTATGGTTATCCAGACCTTGTTGAAGATGGTCCCACCCCCCAGATGTTTGCGTACACGTGCCACCATGGCCTCAAGCTTTTTGTCTGTGCCATCCATGGTGCTCCTGATGAGGCTGCGCACCTCAGCAGGTGAACAGTCCCTCTGGAAGCTCACCTCAGGAGGACTCACAACCTGGTGGGGAGAGGACAAGACACAAAACACAAGATGACAGCGCAGCTGATACCGGGGATAACATTGTCATAAGACATTACCATTTCACCAACAGACATTGACTTCCCACAGTAAGAGGTGAATCCGGTATCAGCAGACACAACCCACCAACCTGTGCAGGGAACAGCAGCCCCAAATGCTGACATGAATCCTGTTGTAATTGCTAGTGGCTCACCTGCAGCAGCTTGTCCAGCTTGTCTGCAAACTCTAACAGCTTCCAGAACTTGCTGTACTGCAGCTGATCCGTGACATAACTGGACAGTGCTGACTCTCGGCGTGACTCAGCAACCTGGGAGACGTGCACACAGACGGACGTCAGACAGAGAAGCTGTGTGCAGGGCAGTCATATGCAGTGTCGCACAGCCTACTTGTCTTCTGTCACACTATGGCAGGGATGCTCAGCAAATCTTGTTGATGCTGCTGCAAGCATGTTGCTTCATCCTTCAACGTGTATGACAGATGGACAACATGTAGGTTGCTCGGATGAATATGGTGCAGCAGCCGTGGCAGTTGCGCATGCCAATGTACACTCTGCGCTGACCTGCCAGTGTTGTTGCAGTGCTGGCACTGTTGATGCCAGGTCCCGCAGCGCTTCCCCCAGGAAGGAGTAGTTCTCCAGACGGCACCTCTCT
The DNA here is from genome assembly GCA_018290735.1 of Coelastrella sp. MACC-549. NCBI lineage: Eukaryota > Viridiplantae > Chlorophyta > Chlorophyceae > Sphaeropleales > Scenedesmaceae > Coelastrella > Coelastrella sp. MACC-549. The sequence continues at coordinate 177,530 of JABEVS010000066.1, forward strand.
GCGTACTTAGCATCACTGGCCGCAACACGCTCCAGCCGAGACAGCAGGCGTGGACACAACTCATCATACAGGCCATCAGCATCTGCAACAGCACCAGAGAGAGCACAAGCACATTAATCCTGATGAAGAATTGGTGAATTGCTGGCGTAGGCGGGTGACGCTGTAGCGTAAACCTGCAAGGCATACTAATTCGGCCCAGGTCTGCAAGCTCAGTCTTGGCCACTGTGCACACTACAGACATCTCCACAGGCCCATGTTGAGTGCACCTTGGCTGGAACAGTGATGGTTGTGACTTGCTGGTGCAGCCCACATGATCCAGCCAGCTGGACACAGTGCAAGTTTCACTTCAGAGAGTCTTGGCAAGTTCAAGGTAAGCATGCAGGAGCAATCAGCCGCTGGAATCCGGTACCAAGTCAGCTAAAACACTATCAAAGTGCAGTCCACCCCACCTTGTCTCACAGTTTGTGCTGCAGCAGCAGCAGTCGCTTCCTCTGCATGCGCAACATGCGCGGCAAGCCTTGCCTCCTCTTCCTTTCCCCCTGTCTGCCGCTGCTGCTGTGCTGCTGTTCCTGCTGCTGCCAGGCCCTCAACCAGTGCCACCTCCAAATCATGTGCCATCAGGCAGAACTGGCTCACCAGAGGCAACACATGGATGTGCTTGATGCCTGCATACAGACCATTACACACAGCACATGCAGGGTTGGTGTGTCACTAGGAGGTCAACAACTTGCTGGTGTTTGTGAAACTGCAAAACATGTTGCATGCACGCATATGCCAGCTTCGCAGGCCATGGTTATCACCCCAAGAGGTCACCTCCATTCAAAACAGCCCGACAGCCCGGCATCAGCTGTACTCCTGTTCCTGATGCTCCCTACCTTGCTGGAGGCCCATCTTGCTGCGTGCGTCATACTGCTCCACCGCTGTCAGCTGGGCTGCCTTGAAGGCGCCCCAGTGGCCCTGGACCCGGGTGCACACGTTCCCCAGCAGAGTCAGCAGTGGTGCGGCATGAGGCTTGCTGCCTAGGCGCTGCTGCCAGGACCGGGCGACAGCCAGCAACGGCAGCAGCAGCACTTGGTGGCTCCTGCTGGCAAGGTCTAACAGGCCCTGAGAAGAGCAGCAGCAGCAGCACACAAAGGCGTATTGTACATGGTCTGTATTTCACAATAAAACAGCTGGTTATGACCCTGCAGTGTAGAGTGAAGAGGTGCAAGTACCTACCCCAAGCACTTGAGCACCAACTGCAGACCAGGTGCACACATGTGCAATAGACTCACCGTGAAATCTGCCTCCAAGCCATTCATCATGCTGTCGACTGCCTTCACGCCATCGGCTGTCAACGGGCACCCAGGGTGCCGCAACACCTCAACCATAGTGACTTCTACGCGCTGCTTTTGTGTCTGCAATTGCTGTGCTCGCAAACTGCCGGGACCAGCAGGTGGCTTACGGCTGCTGCTGTCTTGCAGGCTGTCAGTGTCAGGCGGTGTTGGCCCCATCCTCAGCTGGTCGATGTCGCCGCGGTACATCAAGAGTATGTCGGCAAAGAACGCTGTTTCATCTGCCAGGAAGGGCAGGAAGCTTTCCAGCAGATGGCTCCAGGCCTCATGGAGGGGCAAGCTGTTGGCAGAGCCTGCGGGGTGTGGGTGGTATGCAGGCATGAAGCTTGGAAGGTCTACATGCTGAGCCTCTAGATGCTGAGGGCGACAGCTGCTGCCAAAATTGGGCTCAGCGTCAACCGACAGCATCCAGCAATGCTGACAGAGCAGCCTCAAAAGACAAGAAGGCAGTATCCTTGCACACAGCATTACGCTGGCCATTCCAGGCAACTGCCTCTCACCGTCTAGGAAAGCTTCCCGCTTTGCTGCACTGCTGCCTGCTGCTGCTGGTCCCGCAAACTCCAGTGCATCTGCTGTCCAGTCACTGACACTGTCACTGCCATCACCACTGCCACTGCCAATGGATAGGCGCGGCAGGCGTTTGCTGCAGACAGAACAACAGCACCCCTCTTACTGCTTTGAGGTGTGCAGCTTGCTATGCTACAGAAGATCGCTGCTTTGCAGCACTTGTCAACTCTACTGTTCAATACCAAAAGATATACCGCTGCAGGATTCTCTGTTGAACCAACTGCCCACCCACAGCATGTTACCTGCCAGCTGCCGTGGTTGGCGCAGATGACCTCTCCTTGGCCAAGCTGTAGTCCCCCCCGCCAGCCTTGCTGTTCGCCTCAAGGTCGGCAGCAGCGCCTCGTCGCAGCTCAGAAGCAGCAGCACGGACATCACGACGCAGCAGGTTGCTGAGGTCTGCTGCTATGTTCTGCTGCAGGTGCTGCAGTGCTCGAGGGTCCAACACAGCAATGACTTGTATGAGAGGTGCACAGCGCTTGAGAGCACCATGTACACGAGCTCGCTGAGGGCGACACAGCTTCTGAGCACCTGCAGGACAGGCAGGTGCAAACAGGGATGTCTCCGGTGACACTGGCTTCGGTACTGGTGGTATGTACATTCACTGGTAGAATGATTGATTGCTCAACCATGGCTGCCTGGCCTGGATGGCCTGACAAATTGCAGCAATAACAGCAACAGAAGCTCATAAGGAAGCTAAGATGGGATTCCCCATCAAAATGCAGACGTTGGGCTGCACAGCAGGTGACGAGTGCACACCGCCTGTATCAAGCTGGGCTGAGCAGCAGGCTTGCGGGCAGCCGTCACTCACGTTCACTGGTCTTGTTGGCGTCAGCCATCACCTCTCCCAACAGGTGACCCACCAGGCCCAACAGGAATGTCACTCCCTTTGTCACAAACCTGACAGGTGAAAGACAGCGGGCAATCAGCTGCTGATGACCACTGGGTGTATGGTGTTGGGACAGTGGAATAAATATGCTGGGGCAGGCTGCCAAAGGCATAAGCATACGCCATGATTGCACCTTACCGTTTGCTGATAGGCAAGGCATTGAGTCATCTGCCATGGTCACAATGCTTTATGGTCTAAACACGCAAGGAGTGACCTATGCAGAAGGGCAACCCACCATACTGCTGGCTGCCTCACCTGCCTGTAATCTGGTCCAGCTCCACCTGGGCCTCCTTGACCACCCTCATGTGAGTGAGCAGCGGGTTCAGCCGGTCAGAACCAGCACCAGAACCAGCAGCACTCAGCCACACACGCTGCTGGTGCAGCTGCCAGGCAGCAGATACAACATCCGGCAACCTGCAGTGGCATCATAACACAGGACTGGACAGTTAGTAGGCAGGGTACTTTCTGTGCTGTCTGGAGCTACATGCACACCTGTGGGTGCAACCAAGCCTGCTGCCCTGATAGCAAACCCTCAACAGGCGAATGTTGGTCCAGGTATCACATGCCTGAACAGTCCCACCAGGGGGCAGAGCACAGACAGCGGTGGAGCTGCACCTTGGCAGTTCAAAGCATGTCTGCTCCAGCTGCTGCACCACCCCTTGGTCCAGCTGCAGTCCACCCAGCAGCCCCTCCAGCAGCACCAACAGCTCCCGGTTGTGCCTGGCCTGACGCTCCAGGCTATTGTTGGATGCCTCAATGGCGGCGATGTCAGCGCGCATGTGACGCAGCTTGAAGTCAAACACCTGGGGAGGCAAAGCCAGCGCCAGTGCTGGGGGTGCGGTGCTAAACATCATGGGTGTGATCAGCTGGGCAAAAAGTACACCCAAATCCAACAATCGACTGCCCTAGGCACAGGCAGCTCTCTCTGTGCACATCACGCCTACAATGACTTGAAGCTGACGGCAGACGTGGGTGTCACTCTGGTCCCACCTTGAGACTTTCATCCAGATCATCTAGCACCGTCTGTGTGTGCCGCAGCTGACCCACCACCCCCTCAACAAGTGGACCACTCTCAAGTATGGCATACACGTTAGCAGCCTCAAGAGCAGCAGCCTCCTCCTGTAGGTGGTGAGCGGCAGACAGCAACAACAAACAGCTAATAGCATGCTATTGACTGCTTCAGAAACCTCTGGAGAGGAGGTACGACTGGAACTCTTGTTGGAAGGGAACTGTTGCTGTTTTGCTGCATCGATGCCTTTCAACATCCTTCTCAGATCGGCAGCGCAGCCAAGCCCGGGTGCGGCACACAGCATACACAGCCCCTGTTTGTGTGTTGAAGACAACTTATGTTGTAAGTTGGCTGGGCACGCTGTCATCTGCACCTGTTCACCTGCAATGCTGCTGCAAAGGCAGTGCTCTCTCCCAGCCCCAGCTCAAACAGCTGCAGCAGCTCCTCAAGTTCCCCCGCCTCCTTGTCAGAGACAGGAATGGATAACTCACCACCCCGACCAACCTGAACGGCACCAGCAGCATGCACATATTCTTGCAATGCTATACTTTGTGACACGGCTTGACCAGCCAAGAGCTCTGTGTGAATAATGACCACATGTGACAGAGCCGACAGCTGGCCCTCACCAGTATGGCTCCGGGTGTGATGACCTCAAGTGCAAAAGCAGTCAGGTTGTCTGTGACCTCCTCCTTGTGGCTGCTCCACCAGGCATCAAGGCGCTCCAGGCTCACACCACCAACACTTGGCAACACAGCATCCTGCTGCCTGTACACCCAGACACAATATGCACACAAACAAGAGGTTTCTGGCGTGAACTGCACTTGGACTGCTGCGCAAAGTGCAGCAGGGAGAACTGCATCTGCCCGGCATGACCCTGAAAATTCTTTCTGGCGGTGCTTGTGCAATCAAACAAGCCTGTGCAAACAAATTGACAGGTGTCTTCCAGCTTGTCATGGAGCAAACCTGAGATGCCGTGCCTCAAGTGCACAATACAGCTAGAAGCGCACCACTGACACAAAACAGACTTTCCCGCATCCTGCTGTGGTTGGCCAGTGTTGCCTCTTCACCTCTACAATGCCATTTAACCGACAGGTGAGCTCACCTGAGCATTTGTATAATCAGCGATGCCAGGAACATTGCACTGTTGTTGTCAGGCATCAGGTATGATGCATGATATCCAGGCACAGCATGATGGCTAGCACACCGGACCTCAATAACCCGGTGCTGCTGGCCCATACTTGTCTGACGCTGCAGCTGCCTCCCGCTCCCCTGCTGCTCTTGGGCTGCAATGTGACTGGCTGATGCACGTGCAGGAGTGGTGATCCGCAGGTCATGAAGGCTTTTGAGCGGATAGCTCTTGCGCAGCTGCACAGCCAGCAAGAAAGGTACAACAAATTGAGAACACTCTGCTGCATGCAGATATCGGCTCCTGCAGTTTGCCACTCAGCACAAAAGGACGTAAACTGCTATACAGCTGCCAAGTTGTTTGTTGTTTGTTGAGAGCACCTGTAGGCAGAAAACCACCGCTGCAGCTTGAGCTGGCAGCCATGATCAATGGCCCGATCAGCAACATAAAGATTGGAGTATCCAGACATCAACAGCAAATTTCAGCTAACGGCAACTCACCTGCAATCTGCTGCTGCTTGTATCGCTACTGCTTCCGCCATGGCTTGGTACTGCAGGTCGTGCAAAGTGTATGCTGGCTAGGAACCCCCTGTCTGTCAGTGACCGTTTGACAGTAAATGCAATCACCACTGACCTCAACTCATCATCGGCGGTTGCCTGTACGTTCAAGGCACGATGGGCGCATAAAGTTGTGTGAAGATACACGGCAGTGCTTGATGAACAAAGGCGGTCTGGCTCATGGTGCTAACTGTCCCATGCTTGCCCAGACATGTCAGCCCTGTGAAATCAGATGCATCAAATGCTACAAAAGCAGCAACAGTCAATGAAGACTGAATAAAGTGGCCAATTTTTGATGCTTATCATAGGCTGGTTGCTGGACATCATCATGCCTCCCTGCAATGATATGTGCCAGCCTTGGTCAACTGAAAGTAGTAGGCAATATGGTGTTTACTGCTTGTGCAAAGACCCTTCACCTTGCCTCCAAGTGCTTTCACCAGCTGAGCACCTGTTACTTCTGCTCCGCTAGAGAGTTTGTGAGCCTGTATCCAGCCAACATGCTGAGTGTGATTAGAATGATAGAGTCTACTGTTGGTTGCTGCTCAACTGACTTGCTGCAATGCTCGCCTGGAAAGCAGCAACCACAATTGAGTCACTGTCTGCAAACAGCGCTTCAACTGAGGCCAAAAGCAGAGATTCTGCGCAGCTGCCATCTTTCACAGCTGGGCGTGCCATGTACAGTACTGGCAAGTCGCATGTCCGGCTGATCAAAGCCCCGTCAGGCGCATCTGCCACTCGCAGCTGTATGCATATGGTTGGTTCCCCCAGATACCGTTGAATGGGGACTGTCAAGTAATGTGCAGAGGTACATACGACTATGTATCTGAGAGATACAACGTGTTCAACGGCCAGCGGTTTGTGAATGTCTGTACAAGCAATAACTTACGCAATGTGCTTGTTATGGCTGTTGCCTGTTCCTCGCAGCCGACTGCCATTGCTAGTGCATGGGCAGACCGGCAGGCGGGCTGAGTCCAATGCTGGGAGCACAGCAGTTGTGACGCAAAAGAGTCTGAAGAGATTGAAGCTGTGTATGAGATTCGAGGAGGGCGTTCTTCAGGCGTACATTTCTTGCAGCTGCGCATCTCTTAAACAAAAGACAGAGCCTATGAGTGGCTGTACTCCCCCGCAGGTGCCATGGCCATACCATCAGGTAGTTCAGAGGTTACTTGTACAATCCATCAACAAACAGACAGATAGAGACTGATTATCATCGACATGTGAAGCCATGCACGTAAGATACATATGAAAAACAGTCAGGACACATGCTTTGATCCTTGAACATCATACTGGCTGGCTACATCAATGATGCATTCATGGGGAGCTGCCACGGCACCACGGCACCAATACCAAGCTGCCGCAAACAACGACAATGAAGAGACAACTCACAAAAACAAGCATATCTCGTTGTTAAGCTTGGTGTGCAGCTGATAACAAGCTGGAGTCAAAAATTGACATAATCAGACACTCTGCGCATGCCTTCAAGTGTCCACCCCTGCTGTGACAGAGCACAACCCCAACACAGAAATCCCTCAAGCTGCAGATGCCATTGTACTAATTGGAATACCGGGTACATCAAGATGCCAATGCTCACACACGCCGGACAATGCGCACCCTCTTCAGGATGTTGTTCAATGCAGCAGGCCGCCTCAGCACCACCACTGCAATGACAGCCACACAGATCACCGCCACTGCGCCCAACACAGAATCAACACGTCGGGCGTTTGCGCCACTGGCACTTTTGACATCTTCATGCGAGTCTTCAGCAGCAGCTGTTGCCTGTGCTCCAGTAATCTTAACTCGCATCCACCTGCCCAAATCTGCCACTGCATTGCCAACATGCTCTACTCCCTCAGCAACCTTGGCTGACAGCCACACAAAAGGGTGGGAGTCTGCTGCTGTGCTGTCTGCAGTGCTGCAGTCAACCTCCTGCATCGCAGCCACACTGCTGCTGCTGTTGTCTGGTGCTCTGAGCAGGCCCTTGGCAGCAAATCCAGTTGCCTCAAGGTACTGTGGCTGCAGGATAAGATGACATCAGAACAGAAAGAATTAGCTCATACAATGGCATTGGGATGGCATTGGGATGGGTGTTTGTCACGATCACAAATTTGACAGGCCAATGATTAAAAAACTGATAGGGCCAGGGTCATGCGTGGCGAACTAGGCAGGAGCATACTCTCAGCTCTGCAGAAGGTGCATGCAGTTGCCAGAGGTGCTTGTCATCGCAGGTACCAGCAACTGAGACTAGTGAGAAAGATCAACACCAGCCAGCAGCTGGCCGCTTCTCACCAAGTCCACCTTGCTCTCCAGGATGTCAAACACCTCTGGGTCTGACAGAGCAGCAATGACCATCTCACGTTGCAGCCCAGGAGACTTCAGCTGTAGCAGCACAGCACGCAGCAGCAGGGCAGGAGAGGGCAGACAGGTAGTGAAGGCCCCAACAACAATAGTATGGACACAAGCATCAATACGGCCTCCCACATCACAGCAGCAACCTGACAATGGATCCGCCACCAGCACTGCTACTCACCAGCCTACTTGCCACTGTCATGAGCTCCTGCATGCTCAGGGGCAGACCCACGGCGTTTTCGTCAGCAGCAAAGGCCGCGTGGTCACCACGCTCCAGGATTGCATCCACACTGCCATCACTGCTGATGTCAGACGAGTCCAGCTCCTCAATCACCGCTGATTGAGGGTGCCTGCAACCACATGGTTTTATGGTATTTGATATCCTGAGAAGTTGCACAGCAACCGATGCTGCCCAGTGACAGTACCATGAGCTATTGCAGGATGTTAAGAGAGGTGCTGCCGTGGCCCGCACCTGCAGAGTTCGCTTATTGCGTCATCAATCTCCGCTGGCTTGAACAAAACAGTGTCTTTGTCCAGCTCAGCCAGCTCCCAGGCATCCTGCAGGTTCCAGCAGCAACTGTTGTTGGATAAAGGAGATGCGCCATACCACACTGCTTTGTGAGAAAAAGTGCAAGCAGACCACACTGCAGGCAATGACTGAAAGCCACACTATAATAGCACAGAAGCACATCAGATCAGCATGCAACAAAATGTGTAAGCATGCATGCTCAGGAGCCGTGTAATGACTAAGCTCCTAAGGACCATCTCCTTCACAAGCACCAGCTATGCAACAAGCCCAGTTGCTAGTACAGTCGGCAGCCAGATGACACTACGCACATGAATGCGATGCCTACTGGATGAGACCACCTCCTCGCGCGGGGCGTCAGCGAGAGCGACGCTGGAAGATGCTGCTCCGGCAACTACCACTGGCACAGCCTTTTGACCGGCTGTCTTGGCAAACCTGGCAAAATTCTGCATCCTTCCTCTTTGATGGTGCTTGCAAACTTCGACAACCCAGGCCTCCCCTGACCTGGCGTGTGTTCCTGGTGTGGCTTTTTATTGCTGATCAACAGCAACACCAACCTGAAGAACACACAACTTCAGCTCAGGACGGGTTGCGCAGAGTTCTTTGCGGCCTGCGACGCTTCGGGTGTGAACGTTCTGTTGGTTCCGAGAGATAGTGCCCACCCTCAGAGCGCCAAGCAGTTTGTTGGTATCCTCCTGAATACTGTTGCTGGAGTAATACTTCTCGTGGCACAGTGTGTGGATGTGATGCAGGTCTACTTTCACTGCACCCCTCATTCGAGCCCTTTCTAGCATACCGGTACTCAGAGCCTGTTCGTTCCAGCAGAGTACCGATGGAAACATTAGATAAAACAGCTCACAAATCGTGGTAGAGAGTCCTCTGAGGAGAACGCATGCGGCCCGAAGAAAAAGCAGGCGCAAGCGTTCCTCATTGCAGAGCCGTGCAACAGTAACAATCTTGGGGACCAGCTGTCCCCTGCAGGTTCCTTTCCTTTTTGGCAGAATGTGATGCTGTATTGCAGGCATTGGCTAGAGGTTCTGCTGCCTAGTGGGGGGGTGCCCCGGGCTCCCCTACATGTACAGCTACCAGGGACCAGCAGTGCCACCGACACATCAGACATGCGTAACCATGCAACCCATTGCATTTGAGATGATTATTTTAGACAGTGCACGACCTGACATCTGAGGTTTGTGCACGCGCGAGAGGGAGCCTGCTGAAGCGGTGCATCGCGGCATCAGGGCCATGCACAACCTCTGCCGAGCCCCAGCGATGCAGAGCGCGACGTGAAGCTGCTTATGTACCGTGCTACATTCTTATAACAATCAATCAATTCTATTAACGAGGGAGTGTCCGTCAGTCTATACCCGTAACAAAAACCGAGCAAGTTGAAATGTAAAGTGCGATTTAGCCCCTTGAAGGAGCTCAAAATCCTCCAAACAACGCAATATGAAGGTGATATAGCCTTATGTATGCCTCATGAAGGGATCGATGCGCCTGGCAGCTTGCTGCCCCTGCAACTGACAATAACACACAGACAAAACAGCGCTATATCCTGTCTAGGATTTCTCTGTCACCCATAACCACATCAGGAGGCGTATTGCGCTGTTCGCACTGCTCGGCATCCTCAACGAGCAGACAGCTACTCCGATCAGTACAATGCGGGCGCAGCTGCTGCCCCTTTGAGGCTCTTGAAGCTCTTGCGCACGATTTTGTGTTTCACAGTGGTGCCGCTACGGGTTGTGTGGTTTTCATGCTTCAAGCAGGACCGCACGTCCTGCAATACCAGCCTGCTGGCCAACAGCTTCGTCATAGATGCCTGCTTATGTAAACGAAAGTGAGCCATGCAGCGAATGTGAGCAGTAGTAGTTGTTCTTACCCGTTCCGCCCATATATGCCTGCTTATGTGAGCAGAACAGGGGTGTGATAGAAAAGCAGTACAGCAGTTGCATGCCACGAGTGATGGTGACCGCCTGACGGTTGTTGCACATATCAGCAGCAGTGGGAGCTGAGATACAGCCTGGTGAGCGGCTCAACCGTGACTCTTTCACTTTTGCAACAGCAGCTGTGGATGTGCACCACACACGCTGCAACAGTACAACATGGTTGCTGTGCACCATGGGTATGTGCACAGCACGGCATGTACAACCAGGGAGCTGGAATGCAGCTGTTGACGGGTCACGTGCACGAGCTACCCTGCGCAGCTTGCTGTTTAGCTGCACAGCAGGCCCCTGAGCCCACTTCACGGGTGCTTATGCCTACATCAGCCACACTCTTTCATCTGCAGCCTGACAGCATAAAAATGCTGCCATCTTTCATCAAGTAGGCGGCATGACGGGTATTCGCGTGCATCCAAACTGACCGTCATCATGAAGCATGAAGCATGTTGCCCAGGACCACAGAGCCCGAAGGGCCCCACAAAGCCTTTGACCCCAGTGAGCGTAGCGAGCGGGTCAAAGGCTAGTATCACCTAAAAGTCTTATGTGAGACCTGAAAAACTGACATGTTATAACACCCCCTTCTCCGCACGATAATCCCTTCGAAGGCGAAGCCTGAAACTAACTGAAGGCTTCTTTTCTTCGAATATACCAAATTTTGTGTCGCCAGAGAAGCAAAGCTGGCCTGTATGCAGGATGATGGTCAGCAATCACCAGTTATGATTGAGCTGATCATCCCTAAGACTTTAGTTGTGACACCGCTGGTTGTGACACCAGAGTTCAGGTGTAAGCAGTAAAGGAGTACAACACACTGGCATATAGGATGCAACATTATTTCTGCATGTTTTCACAGTCAGCCGGGCTTGCCAACTGCTGCAAAACAAAATTCATCACAGTTCCTGCTGCTCTTTCTCCAGCATTGAATGCCTCTGCTTGAGCCTCTGCTGCAGCTCATCATCAGCTACTGTGCTGATGGCAGCTGCACCTGGACCTGAGGTGGACTTGACAGGGGCAGCGGCGGCAGCGGCCTCCCTGGATTCCCGTCTGGCAGCACATGACAGCACACGACAGCAGGCGGCTGGGCAAGGAGGACAATTGCGCAGCTCAATGCACACTGTCTTGCAGGGATGCCACTGGTATGGTACCTGCTAATAGGGCTGATTAGCATTGCAATGTCATTCTGCTTTTGATTGCAAGAAATGATGATGCACAACACCATGCATGACAGCGCAACACCTGTACTCATGCCATCAGCAGTGGGTGGTGCTGAGCGCAATGTCTTCAGGATGACCTCAGGAAAGGCCATGAACTTGGGGGAAAACATACCACCAGTGACACGCATGTGGCGCGACTGCCCCAGCACAGCGTGCTGTTGATCCAGCCACAAGCTGACACGCATTCACTTGCAAGACTGACTGGCGGACGGCCATCCTGCCTCACCTTCTTTGGAGCACTGATGCCAGCTCACTCCCGAATGGTGCACTGGTGTTTGACCAGCCCAAGTTAGCACCACCGCTGCTGCTGCTGGCAGCACCATCAGCACTAACAACTCCACCCCTAGCTGCTCCTGCTGTTGTATGTCCTTCTTGGCCCTCATCACCTGCTGCACTCTCACTGTGCCTGCGAGCGATCTCCGCCTGCTCCTGACGCTTCTTCAGCTTCAGTGCTAGCTCTGGTGTGGCTGCTTCAAGGCCCCGCTGTGGTTGTGTGCTGTTGCTGCTGCTGGCTGGGGTGCGCCTGTAGCTGCTGGCTGCTGCTGCCGCCTGCTCTTCCTCACTCAGGGTCAAGGCTCTCTGCCGCATGCGCAGGGCATTCTGCAAGCACAGAACACCCGGTGAGAATAACTGGGCACAGTGGCACGCAGTTTACACTGCTGTGTAAGTTCCAAGAGAATATGCAGGTGTTCTTCTGCGACCTGCTGCTGTCTAGTTCCTGCACACAAGACAAGATGGTGAAGACAAGACAATTGGAGGGTGACACACTCACTGCTAGCTCTTGTCCTGCTGCTCCTTCTGCTACCAGCTGCTGCTGCTGCTCCTCCTGGCGCCTCAGCTCAGAAGCGGTAGCCTCACTTGCTCGACGAACCTGCAAATGCACACCAGCCTGAAGATGTGGGCTTTTGCATGGTTGGGTTGGCCAACAGCCAAGAAACTTGTACAGGGTGTGCATACACACATTGCTGCTTGACGTGCAATTGTGCAGTAGCAAGGGATGAAACCTGGGCTGTCTGCTGCTTCATGATGAAGCGGCTCTGGCTGTGGTATGCTGACATGTGTGTGTATCAACTCCAGGAGCTGTTGCCTCACTCACAGTCTGTGTGCTTGTCTCCTGCTGCCAGTCCACTGGTGTCACATCACTGGCAGCCTTGTTGCGGAACTGAAACACACCAGCCAAGTGACTGCAGCAGCAGTGAAGGGGAACAAGATCTCCAACTGTGTGTGGTCATTCAGGCAATATGCTGTTGCTGTGTGGGGTTGTACCCCTTGCTTGCGAGGCAGTACCATGTGGGCAAAGCGGTGACCTTTGGCTGCTGCTATATAGTAAGCAATGTACGCTGTTGTTGGCTGCTACGCAACAACTCACGCTGCATCCTTCTGCTCCACCTTGCTGTAGTAGATCTCACGAGCAGCTGGACTAGCAGTGGCCTTCAGGATCTGGCCCTTTGGCAGCTGAGGCAACACACTTGCCATGCCAGGACCAAGAGCAGGAATGCCACCAATTTTGCCAAGGATCCTGCAGTATGAGTGCACTGCATCAGCACTCGGACATGCCAATGCAGCACATGTCTGATGCCTGATGTCACACCAGCTCACTGCACAACAGCTTGCTTGCACAGAGCTGCCAGCTGGAAAGCCATTGACGAGCTCTCTGGCGGCTACTCAGGCGGCAGCCAGGGCAGCACTGATCCAGCAGCCGCATGTCAACCCATCAAAAGTGTTGCAGTGCTACACAACTACCTTGCTTTCTTCTCTAGTTGAAATTTGACCAGTTCTGGATGTACTGTTTTTGATCTGTTTTCAGGCAACTCAGCCTGCGGATCGGCAACGTCAGTGCAACACAAGTACAAGTTGCAGACCTCCTCCTCCTGTGCAATGCATCAGCTGCCTCGGCGGATGATGGCGGGTACAATGCTTCTAAGTCCCATTTTGTCTGCTGGGGTGGGTGGTTGGAACCAACAAACACAAGCCTCATGTGAACACATGCTGCACAGCCGGCAGCGCACCTCAGGCGTTTCTTCTCCTTTGAGCTCTGCAAGTAAACAAACACGATAGACTTTGGTCGACTGTTGCGGCTCAATCGCTCATACCAGCAGCAAGCCAAGGGCAGGATCAGTCCATACCATTAACTGCCATCATCTCGGCCAGCTGCTTGACCCCTGCAAGGTAAGCTTCTATATTGTTTGATATAGACTCCCAATGTCGATGCTGCTCATCGTGGAAGTGAAGCATCTTCTCGGCTTCGACCTTGACCTGCTCCAGCCATGCATCATTTTCTCTCAGCTGCTGCAGGTTCTCCACAAAGCTTGCTAGTTGTGAAGCAAAACGCTCAGATGCCCTCTGAGATAAATAAAACTGTTCACGAGCAAATTCTAGAGTAATGTCCGCTGTCACAGCCTGCTGATCTTGGGGAAGGCTCCCGCTCATCGTTCCGGATGGTGCTCAGGCTCTGACAGAACACTGCTGCCTGCAGCTTCAATCAGGCACAGTGAGGAGAAGCAGGAGTAAAAATTTTACGAAGAATGCGGGCGTGCATGTGCGTAGTCAAGCTGGCGAAGAAGAGCGACTGTGGGGAACTGTTCCAAGGTGACTTCACAGAGATTTATGTTGCTGCTTCGGGTTTGCCCTAATGTCTTGTCGTTCATAGAGTTAGACGGCTGTCGTGGTTTGCACAATTGTGATCATCCTCAACGCACGTTTCCGTGAGCTGAGCAAATTGCGGTTTCGCACAGATATGTGCTGTTTATTGATTGACCGCCTTACAAACCAGGGTGTAACTGTGATTCGCTCTCACAGCATTTTGGATAACTTGCTTACAGCCACCACCTGCCAACGGTACCGCAGCAGTACAGTAGCACCCCTCAGGCTCAATCAGGGCATGTATGCTGTACCAACAGCTGTTGCGCCATAGAGCCTGGCTGGATGCTGAGTGCTTGAGACCATTATCGCTTTCATGCACTGACGACACTCACAAGTTGTTTAGCAAGGCATATCATGTTCTGCAAATGTGCTGACAGCTCCTCCCCCTGTTCAACATCAACCCTGCCGCTCTGTAGGATGCTGAGCAGCAGCTCATTGAGCTGGGGGCTGGTGCCAGCTATCTCATAACTTGTGCATCCAGTGCTGATCGTCTGCACCTGACTGACTGTAAGCTGGATCAGGGTGGACATGCCTAGACCAGTTTGAGCTCTCTTGCTGCTCGCAACACCACTCCCTGTGCTTGAAGCTGTTGTCTGTGCAAAGACAGGGTCTGCGCTGCTGAAGATTCCCTGGTACACCGTCTTGTGCTTGTGGCGCTCACTGTCAATGAACATGTCGTTTGGCTCAAGCGCAGGGGACTGCAGCCGCAAACTGGCTGTCAACTCTGTGCGACTGGCTACTTCCCTCAGTGTCCTGGATATGTCAGATTCCTGCAGCACACGCAGTGCATCTTTTTGTATGTCACAAGCAGTACTGAGCAATGCCTGTTTGTCAGCACTTTTATAAGGGATCATCTCTTCTTTCCTCCAGTGGTCTATGATGACGTCATCGGCAGGAGGAGTGCAATCATTGCAAATTCACCATGAATTTTCAATCAGCACAGCAGCATCAGCACAGCCACTGAGGCATATTCAGAAGTCAACATGCAACATGCCACACTCAATGCAACAATGTTGTAAGCTTATCAGCTCTAATGCATTCACTGAGTCGACTCGACTGTTAGCCTGCTTGAAATGCTGGTTGTAAAGTGCACATGGCTTATTTGTTTGGATCAAAATTCAGGCCCAGCCTTGAGGTAATAGTTGATTGTGTCAAATACCCATCTATTAGGCCAGCTATCTACCCCAGCATTGTGCACCTCACTACACCCCTGGCATATGCCACGTGAGTGCACTCACAGGTTTCAGATGGTACTGTGCCAGCAGCTTTGCCCTCCAATCCAGCTGCATTGGTGAGGCCACCAACGTCATGAATGCAAGCTTGCTGTTCTTTGACTTAGCCTTACGTAGTGTGACCTTGCCATCACTGCAAATGTACACAGTGCTTTTCAAGTATGTGCAGATGTGGATGCTGCATCCCAAACAACAGCCTGAGGAAGCGGCCATGTAGCTGCAATCCGGCTTATGTGCCAGAAAATGCAGAATTTGCGCTGCCACTGTGGAGTTGATGAACTTCACAATTCAAGATGACTTGCAGCAGGGCAGTTGTTATGAAAAGAGGCAAGGAGCCATGTTCAGTGCTCAACATACATACCTGATGGCAAGTACAGCTGCTGGCTAAGTGGCCCACATGTGAAGTCTGCAAGTTAGACTCAGAGGTTGGGTTCCATCGCTCATTGCAGCACTGCACTTAAAGACCTATGTTGAATCCCATACCTGCTCTTGATGAAAGACAGTGTGTATCCCGCAGCGGTTTCTCTGTGAACCACATGTACAGACACAGTGTCCTTCTCCTCCACCTGTGTAAAGCCCTGATGCTTGAGCCATGACGTCACCACAGGGACCAGGTCATGGGGGACGGCATTTGAGTAGACACACTTGAAGTCCCGAGGAACCTCCTTGGACTGCAGCAGCAACAGATTGCAATAACAGCAAAATCCTCGCAGCTGAGCCATGCAGGTTGTGCTGGCGGCTGCTACTGCAGTTGTCACTGCTTTTTCCACTGCGGCTGCTGCTGCTGCTGTCGCCAGTCATCAGATCGACATGGCACCCAATCCATGCTAGGCTGATAATCAAGACAGCACTAGATCTTACTGCTGCAACATGGTCGACAGGCACACTTTCTCGGCATCTGTTGCTGGTTCTGTTGACCTTTTGAGAAGCAAGGTGCACAAGACTGCAGTGGTCCTGCACCTGCAGCTGTTTGATGGTCCAGTACTCGCCAGCACAGGGGCCATTGTACACAAAATGCTTGCCAAAATTGAACCTGCATATACGACAGTCATACAATGACTAAGACACACACATTGGTGAAGCCCAAGATGATCCAATCAGCTGTCTGCCCCACAATGAATTTTGTAAAAACGTCTGAACTTGGAATGACCTGACTTGGCGCAAGATGACCTTGTTCTGCAGCATCTGACGCTCATCACAGCAGGCAGACAACCGTTGTACTGGTAGTCGGACTAGTACTACCAGTTGTTGCCTCATGCTAAGCTGTTATATTTTGTTTGTGAATATACCTACAAAAAGTATTTACACCAGCTTCATGATGTCAAATTTAGGCCGATGTGCAACAGCCGTCTGCACTGCGATCAGCACCTCCTGCAGTAGCTCCTCCTGCTGACTATGACAGTAGAAGGGGGTTTTCATGTGGCCAGAATCCTGCAGGGCCAAGATCAGCACCATTGGTCTCGACTTGAGGTGATGTTGCATGCAAGTACCCGTCCAATCTGTGCAATAGCTTGTGGCTAATTACAGACAGTGCCAAGTCATCTGTAACACAGCTGGGAGCATAGCCTACTGGTGGGTGAGTTGCGCCACAGGCCCTAGGGCATTGGCTATCATCAGAACCACTGAGGGCCTCGTCAGAGCCCAGAGTTGGACTTACCTACTTCAGGCTAAGCTTTCAGAGCCTTCTACAGTGTAGAAGTTACTAACTTTGAAATCTGCCTTGCAAGCAGCACTTGATTCTGACTTTGGTGGTCTATGACGCTCAGAATGGTGGTGCTGGCCTACCTGCTGGTTGAAGCGCCAGTGGTTGTTGCACAGGTCAGCTGCCATGCCAAATGTACTGGCAGCAGGCAGTGGCTGCAACACGTGAAGCTGCTCTGATCTACCAGTGTCTCTGCTGACCTCATCTACAGAAATAAACATGCATACTGCAGCTTGTGGACATCACACTCACGACAACAGCATGCTCAAACCCATTCCACAAGGGTAGCCCTTGCCAAGGGCTTCTGCAGTTTGAAGACCATGCCCAGCAGATGAGTAGTGTTTTCCCATTCATTCATTTTTCCAGCAAGTCACTGTCTTCTTATGATGCGCCACGATAACTTAACCAGTCAGTTATAGTATTGTGCCTTGACGGCAAGCAGGCAGTGCACTGCGGCACATGAGCTGCTTTGTGGCATCGCTTGCAAGCCCACGGCATGGCAGCAGCAGCAGTTCAACTGGCATTCAACAGCAGTTCACAAAACACCAGGGCACTGCGTCACGTTAGTGCAGTTGTGTTAAACATTTTTGCGGCGTCTATTGTATACTGAATGCATGCCATGTGTGGCAGTCATCTGGTATGCCATCATGGCATTATGATAATGTATTTATGGCCACTGGCCAAAGACTCTCTGTGCTATGTCAACACCTCCAGTGGCAACCAGGCATCGGGTGCTCTCACCGACTCGGTCGGACCTTGGCGAACACAACAGATCAGCACTTACTAAGTGGGCCACAGCATCTGCAATTCATCACCTGCTCTTGCAGCAAATGTCACTGCTTGCTCGGGGCTATCACCAAAGGTGGTGTCAAGCAGGTACAGCACCTTCAAGGGATGTGGGTAAGCACCACCTGCAGGTGGGATGAGAGCCTCTCATTTGGCAAACATAAATTATGCAGCCACATGTGTACAAGTTGTTATCAGGCTGCCCAGGATACTGGCCGCATGCTTGCCAATGGAGCTTGCTGTAGGCAGCAACAGAGACAGTAAACCTGCTGTTATCTTTTTCATCTTGTGATCAATTTCTGCAGCAAAGGTGCTTCACGGTGTGATGCAAGTTGTCGTACTAGATAGTACCTGATGTCATAAAAGCTTCAATCTGTGCATTTAGGAGTTTCTTTGCAGCCTCAACTGAAGTCGAAGGTCCGGAGATGACAACAATATCGTCCACCTTGCTAGTGGCCGGGTTGTTGGCGATTTGTATGCTGGCTCCTGACCGCTGTTGCAGCATCCTGATGTTTCCAGCCCTCTTGCCAATGATAGCACCAGGAGGCATGCCACGCGGCAATGTCACTTGTAAACTAACATATTTACTACCATCAGCTGCCAAATTCTCCGTGACAAACATTGCAAAGGTAGCGAGAGCAGGAACTGAACTGATGACGAGCAGTACTGGGCACTAGTGCTATGCGGGCAAGGTGACCTTCCGAAGGTCACCTATAGTCCGGGACTGTTAGCGGTTAGAGGTGTTCGATTTAGTAAGGAAGAAGGGTGAGTGTGTCTAAATCTCGGTGGTACGTCTTTATCTGTAGGTTGCCGCGTGCCCTGACCATGGCCAGTCACTACAGAACTTTAGCCGTACAGTGCTGCACCTATGCACATTATAATCAGGTCTCAGAACACAGCACGAGCCTCTCCTGATGCATCGCAGCTTCAAGAGCCACGGCGGGGTAGATGCATGGAGATCTCTTAACCGTGCCGGAACACAGAACGGCGCCGCACATCTCTACAACCTGAAAGGAGGTAGGCATACTATGTAAGGGCGAAGAACGGCCCGTTCTGCCGGGAATTGTTCAGGCATGCATTGTGCTATCAAACGCAGCTGTATATCGCATGGGCAAGTCAAGCCTCTTGAGGAACCTCGTGCCACGTTGACGCGGTGGAAATAGTTTCACATGTTCATGGACAACGCAAGCAATCATGATCAGAATCATTGTGGAAGACCCAAAAATCATGGTCAACCACTGCAATCTACTGTGCACCTGCTTACCCTGAAACACCAAGCTTGAGCACACATTTCCCCAACATCCTTCTGAAATCGCAACTTCTGCAGGACTGACGTGTTACACCGAATGCAGTGGTGCTCCTGATATCAGGACGCCCGGTCAGCACCCTGGGGTGCCACCTCCACGCAATTATGTGGTGCTAACCCGTTTTCTCCTCCTTTTACAGGTAATACTTGGTGTAGGACGTCGGTGGTGGCAGCTGGATGACAGCCAGCCTGGGGTCCTGAGGACAGCCGAGGCAGGCACATGCATCACACCAGGGTGGCGCCCCCAAAGCATGTCAGCGCATTTGCTATAGCAATTCAACTTGCTGCATGGCTCAATTTCTTTTACAACAGATTGCCTGGATGCAGGCTCCTTACTATGCAGTCTTAGCTCGGCCTTGTACGTATTCTGTGCGTAGTAACTTCAAACATATCTACCTCTGCCTCTCCCTCTTCGAGCGGTCAAAGTGCCACCTCGTGAAGTGTTTGCTGAACCACCACCACTAGCAGTCCTTCCCTGCCCCTGATGGCCACCCCCACCCCCACCTCGGTGTCCACCCCTACTGCTGTAGCGCCCGCGTACCCCAGCTTCATCAAACTGGCTTCGCCCCCGGCCTGCATTGTAGTCAAAATTGTCAAACATAGCTTCTGTGCAATCCTCCCCAGCTGCTGCCTGCTCTGAACGTGGTTCCCATTGCTGCTGCTGTTGCTGACTGTACTGCTCATACTGCAGAGGCAGCTGACCTCCCCGGCCACCCCTGTGCTGTCCTGCATCAGCAGGGCCACCCTGGCCCCGAACTCGCTGCCGCTGCTGATGCATGTGCTGCTGCCCATGTTGCCGCTGCTGCTGCTGCTGATATATTCCAGATTCTTCCAAATCTAGCTGTGCCTGTAACTGCCTTGCCAACTCTTCATCTCTCCTCATCTGTTCATCATGTGCTGTTGCAGTTCTGCCGCTTGCTACTGACATAGCACCCAAATTTAGGGTCACTTTGCTGCCCTTTTGTTTTGCTTCATACTCCTCCAGGGTCATGCCACCTCCTGCCTCGTCATCGCTGTCATCCCTGCCCCTCCTCAAGGTGCTCTTGCCTCTTGGTTCAGGGGCAGGATTCCTGACCCTGTCCCTTGCCCACCTCTAGTTGTGTATACCCGCCAGCTCTCCCCCTGCCCCTCCCCCTGCCACGGCTGTCTGCAGCATCTGCTTGACTGCGCTCCAGCTTGTCCAGCAGCTTTGCCTGTGCTGCGGACTGCTGCTTTGCTGTATGCATATCAACCAGCTGAACCGGTACAACATCCACGTTCCGCTTCACCTCCTTGTCCTCTTGCGGCTTCACTGCTGCACCCACAGCAGCTGCCGCTATGGCTGCACTTGTACCAGCAGCAACGCTTGCACCAGGCTTTGCAACAGCTTTGTCACCTGCTGCTGCTGTTGGGTACCTGCCTCGGCTGCTGGTGGCCGCTGCTGCTGTTCTCCTGCTGTCATCTTTGCCAACTACAAACATCTTAAACTTGGGAGCTGATGCGCCATCATCTGCTGTGACAGCGGCTGAGGCAGCAGCTCCTGACGTGAGGCGCGCTCCGGCTGCTTCTCCTGGTGCTGCTGGCCCTGCCCCTGGACCTGCCGCTGACCCTGATGCTGCTGCCAGGCCAGGTCTGTTTGTGCCCCCGTACCTGCGCTGCGCCTCCCAGGCCTCAGCCAGCTGATCCACACGCCCACCCAGCACACGCAGTGACTGGCCCTCAAGCTGGACAACACCCTGCCGCACACTGGCTCGGTCAAGGACAACCTGCGTGATGAACGGCAGGGGAGAGGGGATGAGTCCGTTATGCGGCACCACGGCAGCAGCTATGGCCAGACAGATGCTGACTGATGATGTTTCATGAAGAGCTGCACAGGCGCACAGAGCAGGCAGCAGTGCTGTATTGCCAACAAGGCATGTGGCAGTGCTGCACAGTGGATTTTGCAGGCAGCTGTGCTGCAGGAAAACCTTTCTCTCAACTCTCAAGAATTTGCATGAGCAGACCGCAGCTGTGTTGCAAGGTGTTGTAACAAGCAAGCAGCACCAACCCACTGCCACCTCAGCTGCCACCTTGCTTGATTGTATCATACTTACCCCTGCTTTCAACACCACTGTCAATCCATCCTCATCATTCTGCCTTTGTGTGTCATGCTCACCTTTGTTCCAGGCAGCAGTGTGTCAGAGAGTGCATTGCACTGCTTGTGCTCCATGGCCTTGCAGCTGATGCGACCATCACACAGCTTCAGCAGCAGCAGCCTGTTTGGGCCTGAGCCAGTGGCATAGCTGGGCCTGCTGACATCAACAACAGACATCACCTGGTGGCAGCAGGAAGCAGCGGCAAGGGCGGCAGTGCAGGGCAGCATTAACACAGCATCTTGACGTTGCAACTGTCACTGCTCAAGCCGAACGAAGAGGATATGACAACCACAGCTGTTGCAGACCTCCATATCACTGCAGCGTTCATCGCTCTGATGCCTGCGGTGCAAAGTAAGTGAAGTAAGCAGGCCATGAAGGATGTGCACAGACCAGCTGCTTCCGGATGTCTGCTCCATCCCACCCACCTGCAGCACCATTGGCCCCTTGATGCTGCTGCTGATGGACCTATTCACGTCATCAGGCAAGCAACCAGAGCCATACTTGCGGTAGTCACAAGCCAGCAGTGCCGCCCGCAGTTCAGAATAGCTGGGGACTGCTGCTGCTGGCCCCTTGCTGTTGCTTGTGCTGCCAGGCTCATCTGCATCGTCATCAAGGAGCTCCTGAACCAGTGCTTCAAGTGCCTGCATCGTGCCAATGCAGCCAGAAAGATGAAGCTATTGCAAGAACTCTGTTTCGCTTCCTGAATGATTGCCATCCTCCACCAAAGCAAGTGCGCAGCAGGCTGGCGGCAAAGGTGCTATGCTGTCACATGACTGCGACATTTGTTGGGCTGCTATCCGCCATCAGATACCGTCAGTTGCTCAAACTTGGCAGTTATAACCAGGTGCTAGGGGCTTGACGGTGAGATGCCAATACCTCCTGCTTCAGATGCCATCCTTCTGCCTTGAGCTTGTCCACTGCGTCTTGCTCAGCCATGCGCCAAGAAGTCTTAGCACGCTGACGTATGCAATGCTTCAGGGTGAATCAATCACATCAAACAGATTTTGCCTTGTAAGGATCGCCGGAGAAGTGTTTCATGCAGGGTAAGGTGCTGCTGCCATCCAGTATGCATATGCGCAGGTTGAGATTGCCACGTAGGAAGGCCGCTTTGCTGCAGGTGCCTTCGGCCACGAATTATCATAATCGGGTGTATCAAGAACGGAGAGCTTTGACTCGCTGCTGCTTGTGATGGCATACAGACAGGCAGGACTTTTTACTTCCTGCGTTGCGACGTGTTCCGTCGTATGCTACAGCTAGGTGTCGCCATGTAATGGCAACACATTCTATCCCTTGTCACGTCAGGAACATCTCTCACACCACAAACATCTTGGCCTTGCGCGATCAACCCGCTGAATTTAAAACGCACCAAACTCCCAGCCTTACCAAGCATCGCTGTCTTTATTAACTGCCTTTGAAGGGTTTTCTCGTTTAGTTGCCGGATCACAGGGCCGAAGCCATGCCGAGCTCTCAGCCATGGGTGGAGAAGTACAGACCCAGGAACGTCAATGAGGTAGCACATCAGGAAGAAGTGGTACAGACGCTCAAACGTTCCCTAGAAACAGCAAACCTGCCACACCTCCTATTCTATGGGCCACCTGGTACCGGAAAAACCTCCACAGCACTAGCAATAGCAAGACAGCTGTATGGCCCAGAGCTGATGAAGACGAGGGTGCTGGAGCTGAATGCCAGCGATGAGCGTGGTATTAACGTTGTGAGGCAGAAAGTGAAAACATTTGCGTCAGGAGCTGTGGGCCAGCCTGTACAAGGATACCCATGCCCACCTTACAAGCTGCTGATATTGGATGAGGCTGACTCCATGACACAGGATGCACAGAATGCACTACGCCGCACCATGGAAGCGTACTCAAAGGTTACACGCTTCTGTTTCATCTGTAACTACGTCAGCCGCATCATCGAGCCACTAGCATCCCGCTGTGCCAAGTTCCGCTTCAGGCCGCTACACAAGGAGGTAATGCAGGATCGCATCCAGTACATTGCCAGGTGAGGGACCACAGGCAGCGGCTGCAACACGACAAGGCATCCACCATTGAATCAGACAACCAGTATCTGGTTGTGTGGCATGATGTGATGAATTACGACATGTGCTTGTATAGAATCAACCTTTGCATATGCTGCCATACACCCTGCGCAGTCAGAAACCTGCCCATCGCGAGTCAGAGGGCATCAATTACTCTGTATGTTACATGGTGCTTAATGCATGCACTGCAGCAAAGAGGATGTTGATCTGGACCAGGATGCTTTTAGCCTGCTAGCAAAGGTTTCAGGAGGTGACCTTCGCAAGGCAGTCACCACGCTTCAGAGCGCTGTGCGGTTAGGCGGCACTAAGGTGACAAGGTAAGGTGGCAAGTTGCCAGCTGGTCTGTCTTCATGGCATTTGTGAAGTTGACACCAGGAGCAAGCTTTCCTAGCAGATGAAGGTTGAAGGCTTTCGATGTGCTCTCTAAAAGGTGCACAGCAACCAAGCACATATTGTGCGCTTCAAGCAGCCCGATGTCATTGATACCTGCACACTAGCACCTGCAGCATGCCGCTGCAGCTTTGCCTACCTCTGTTCAGTGTGATGCTGCTGCAGGAGCTCTATCCTTGATGTTGCAGGCCAGGTACCACCAGAAGCCATTGAAGAACTACTTGAAGCCACAAAGTCAAACAGCTATCAGCAGATACAACAGCAGGTGTGCACGCATCAGCAGCCATCTGCAAAAGGTCTACAAGTGCTTGGCTGCACTACATTTTATGTGCACGCAACAACACTTACAATATCACCCACAATAGCATCTTCCTTGTGGTGTAATGCAAGAATGAAAGCGTGACTTGTCACTGCCCAGAGAGCGAGAATCTCTGAACTCATGTTGTGCACTCTGTGAAAGATGTGTCAGCACGCCACAGTCTGCAACCTTTTTGCAGCAGTGCAGTTCCCATGTATCACTTTGTACACAACACACATTGTTGTGTGCGAACGACATTTTGCAGAAAGTGCAACCATTGCCTCACAATGTATTTCAATAATCCTGCAGGTGACGGATCTCATAGCCGAGGGTTATCCTGCACAGCAAGTGTTGTTACAATTGCAAGCAGCTGTTGTGCCTGGTGCAGCTGGCGTGGCAAATGCTCATGAGGAGCTGAGTGACAAGCAGCGGGCTGTAATCTGTGAGCTGCTCGCTGTAGCTGACAAGGAACTTATTGATGGGGCTGATGAATTCTTGCAACTGCTTCATGTTGCAGGAAGTGCTCAGCAGTTGTTGGCAAGCTGACGATGAGCGGTTTGCTCTGCTGTGCCATGCATGTCGCAAGGCAAAGTTGTGGTGTATGGCCTACTGATTTTGTGCAATGCAAGTGCTATCATTTGCTGGGTCTTTTCAGAACACATCAGCGCTTTGGGCAAGTGTGGCCGTCTCTAGCATGTGTCTGCAGATATCAAGGTCTCATGCGTCAATGGATGCATTAGATGCAACAGAACATGGACGCGGTGAAGTTAGATTCAGCTTGAATAGAACAAAGCATTTTGCAGTTGTCTTGCTGTTGATAGCAAATGCCTACATGGTGGCCATCAAGATCCTTGTGTTATGATGTTATGGCTTTCTGATACAAGAGGGATCAACCAACATAACGCACAGTGTGACAGCGTTATTGGACCAAGTAATGTAAGGAGTGGCACATCTGGCACTGCCACTTCAGCATCTGACCGATTGGTGCAGTCTATGTGTGTCTAGTTCATCGTGGTGCCTTCTGGTGCTTGCTTTGCACTGAGTTGACACACATCTAGTGGATTTTGATGTGGCCGTGTTCGGCTGTTCACCTCTTTGCACTGAGATGTCTCTTAGTTGTCTTGGATTAGGCATTCAAATGCATCTGAGTGGAGTGTGGGCCAGCTGGCCTCGCAAACTTAGGCTTGGCTGTCGCAATAGACCGCCTGTCGTCTATTGCGACAGCCGACATTTTCAAACTGCTGCTTGACCAGTGGTGTGGCCGCTAGGATTACACCGTACACAACCTTGTTTGTGGATTCCCGAACATCTTGCACCACCTTGACAAATGCTGGTCCCTGGTAACAGAGGAGAGGCTTTGTACTGCTGGCAAACCTGATCAATGCGCATGTATGGGTTTTGGATCACTCAGGCCCACCTTCCAGCTTCCCGCGGATTCGATTCAGTCCTGACGCAGATGACGTCGTAGTGACTAGTTTGTAACAACTCTGCGCACAAAACTGCATATAAGTTGCCCGTTTTTGCCCTGCATGGATATTGCGAGCCGTCCTCTCCGGTGTCAGACGCATCAGACTGCTCAGCATGAAAGCCTCCCAGCATGAACAGGAACCAAGTCGGTGACTGGTGGAACCGCACCCAGTTGACAGCAGCTGCTGCGGCTGGGTTATTCGAACAGCAGAGCTAGTCTGATTGTTGAATGTGTGCAGCTGGACCCTGTGAGCAAGCTGGCCCAGCCAGCTTGCAGTGCAGGCTTGATGCCGTCCTATGACTGCAGAATCATGGGGTTGGCCATGACGGTGCGTGATTTGACAGGTTGCCACGTTCTTCTGCCATGACCTTTTTGGGCTTCCTGGGGTTGGCGTGATCCGTCCGTGTAATCTCTGGCTTTTAAAAAAACACAGGAGGTATGGGACTGGTTTATGAGGGTGTGGCGCGTTGTTGAATCCACTTCTATCGTGTCAGGCAACACGCAGGTGCTGCTGCTTGATGAGCTATGTGAGGAGTATGTGGCGAGGGACCTGCAGCCCTTGTGGACTCACCTGCAATTGCTGTTATTGGAGTCACTATGGAATGGTAGAGGTCATCCTGCACGTGGCAGGGTGCCTCTGTCTGCAACTGCTGGTGTGCACCGCTTCATTGCTGTCTTGAAGCAACAGGTTGAGAGAGTTCTGCCATGACCTTTTTGGGCTTCCTGAGGTTGGCGTGATCCGTCCGTGTAATCTCTGGCCTTTAAAAAAAAAAAAAACAGGTTGAGAGCGATTGGCAGCGCACGTTACGGCACTGGTCCAGGTATGACTTGGGCATTTTGGGCAGGTGTGAGGTGGCCAAACAGGTGTTGGCTTCTTGTCTGGCGTACCACATCCAGTTTGTTGCACCCTCCGGGCCCCTGTTGCAGCTGTTGCATCGCCGTGTGCTTGGCTTTGTGCTGGGCAAAGGTATCTTGGCAGCAGACGATATAATTTATCACAAATGCGGAGATGTCAACTCTTTACCTGGTAGGGGACTGGCCGTCGGTGCGTGTGGATCCGAGTGTTTGGGGCTTTGGTTTCTTCATGGGCATTCTGCAGTACCAAGTCAAGGCGGCCACACAACGGCTGTTGCAATGGCAGTGTGTCCACATGAAGGGGTGGGTGCCAGGAGTTGGCTTGGCTCCTCGATTGTGGCGGGATGCTGAAGGCCGCTTGCAGCCACAAACTGGCCTGGCAACTCTGGAAGCAGGGCAGAAGCGTACGTGGGAACAAATGGCAGCTGGC
>JABEVS010000667.1:0-25679 GCA_018290735.1 Coelastrella sp. MACC-549
AGGGGGGGGGGTCACAGTGTTGTGTGGAGACATAAGGCTTTGGCACCTGCCAGTCACCCATGCGGCTCTCCAGTGCTATTGGGTAGGCTGATGTAGTGCACTCAGCAGCACAGGACATCTGCTGATGTCTCCACAAGAAGCTGTGCCTGCTCCTGGAGGACATGCATATGCAGTAGTGCCTTGACAGCCACCCCTCGGTTGCTCTGTGCTCAGTATGCTGCCTGCACCTGTCCACACACATGCCTGTTGCATGTCACATGCTCTGTCAGTGCAGCTGGAGAACCCACCGTCGTGGCTGACACACTGTGCTTATGGCATAAGCATCTTGCCATAGCATGTCACCTTGCTGCATGGCTCGGTTTCTTTTACATCTAACGCAACAGCACCTCAGCAGGCAGTTGGCAAAGAAGCAAGCAAGGAAGGAAGGTTGGCAACTCAGCTGGTTGCCGTGACTACCTGACATGTCAGCTGGCTGCTGGAGTGCTGTTGCGTTGGCTGCATGTTGCATTGGTGTCAGCTACAAACGATACTGGCTGTTATAGTACAGCTGCTCATTGGCTGCGGAATGGGAACGATTCTACAGTCATGGCTGTGGACTCCACAGCTGTCTTGGTTGCATATGGGCTGCATATCACATTTGTGCATCACGACACCTGCTGGAAGCCTTCAAGAAAGTTCCTGCTTGATAAACAATCATTCTTGTAGAGCACAAAACAGCAGACTGCTTGCACCTGCATACACCCCTGCTCTTGGCCACCTTGCCATCAGCCACATGCATTGCACTCTAGCCTGGCACGTTTAGGCATTCCCCTCGAGGCACGTCACTTTGCGGATAAGGAGCTCCACCACGAGTTGCAGCAACTGGTACCTGGCAGGCAACGTACCCTACGCCACTGCTGCTTATCGGTCATAACGACTACTGAGGTGGTCAGGGTAACCGGTCACCACTGCCAGCAACCGCTGTCAACAGCATGCTGTGATGTTTGCTGGCCCAAAAACACTGGTTGCTGAGCAAGTTACTTTGCCACAGTTGAGCCCATATGGAGCATGCAATCATGTACACGTTCCTTTCAAGTTGGAGAAGCTGGCAAAGAGTCTGTTATGGCACACTGCAGTCTATCTGCCGACTAATCCAACATGTTGCATTTGCCCATGCATGGCCTCAATTAAGGTGCAATCTCTTTCACAACACTACTACCACTACTACCACTACTACCACTATTCATCTCAAGGGTTTCCACCCGCAAGGAGCCAAATGGTAGCCAAGACTGTTTGAATAATCAACCGGCATGGCTCTGGAAACCTTGCAAAAGCATGCCACAAGGAGGCATACTGTGCTTTGAAAACACACTATGCTTGGAGCCATAATGTTCTAATACTACTACTACTACTACTACTACTACAAGTTACCTCAAGGGTAATAGAGCCATCTGCATGCATGCAACATTGGATGAGCTGGCAAACAAACTGACATGCAAGGCCATGTCATTTGTCCAAAACCTATATTGTATCAGTGTATGCAATAATAATAATAATCAGTACTTTGCAGCCATAGCATTTACTGCCATCGGCCCCGCGCCTCAAATCTACCCAGTGAATTCAATCCACTTTTGGACAAGGCGGAGTGCATGATTATCCGATCTCATCTTGGTGTGCCAGTGTGGCTGAGCCACCAAGTACATATTCCCAAAGGCCTTGCGGCCGGAAAGGGTTATTCTTCTTCTTCTTCTTATCCGATCTCAATTGTGAAAAATTAGTGTAGGCAGTGGGTCTGCTGGGCAGCCAACCACTGCACTGACTGAGAGCATTAGGATTTGGTGACCTGCACAGTATCTTGAAAAAAATGCTAATCACCTTGACCTGTTGACAGCTGATTGTCAGATCTATCAAACACAGGCCACCATCAACCTGCATGCAAATGTGTGTTGTTTTGTGTCTATCAGATTGAGTCTTTATCACCATGGGAGCCCTATGCCAAAGCGGCCTTTGATTTTCAGACCCCATCGGCTGCTGGTATTGAGTGTCACTCATAATAGTTGCAGTATCCCAGCATTGTCTTTCAAGGAAAAGTGCTGATGAACGTCTCCATCAATGTATAAACTACCCTTCAGCCATAGCAATCCTGCCATGATGAATGTTTTCATGCTAGAGTTTGGAGTGCATTAGTGGAATCTCAACAGCGTATTCAGCTGGGCCCTGATTGTGCTGCTGCTGCTCCTGCTGCTGCTGCGTGTGTATACCTGCAGTTGTTCCCTGATAGACAATGGCTGGTTCAACCTCCGACTAGCAGCAGCAACAGCAGAAGCAGCCGTACCGCTGAGACAGTTACAGCAGGACAGGGACGCCAGCGTGGTCGTCCTTCAACTGACAGCAGCAACTTCAGCAGCAGCACCTGCTGCTGCTGCTGGTGCTGGTGCTGGTGCTGCTGGCGCCAGAGGCACACCTCCCCTGCAGCAGCAGCAGCACCAGCAGCAGCAGGTGTTGGCCAGGGTTACTGGCCTTGTCAGATGGTGGGAAGGTGAACAGTCTGTGGTGTATGTCCATATCCGGCCATGCTGCGGGCGACATCCCCCGACTGCAGATAGTCCATGTTGCAAGGTGAGTTGAGCATCTGGTCACGGGTTTCAATCATTACTTGTGTTTTCCTTCGATGTTGTTCGTGTTGTTATTTCCAATATCTAGGAAATCTAAGTGATATTCCTGCTCAAGCTTATCAGCTGTGGATCCTCATCCTGATGGGAACATTGATGCAGATCCCTCATTCTTTGAAATTGTTTTGTTGCTTCTGGCAATTCCTTTCTTTCCCTGGAATCATTCCTCCACACACCCCCTTTTGGAAGTGACAGATTAAATTTCAGGCTTTTTCCCTATCACGTTTTAGAAGGAATTTCTGGTTTGTGCTTGGTATGTTGCTTGAGATCCTTCTGTATCCTGCTTGTACATTTTTTCCCCTGTAGAGTGATGTCATCTGTTCCTGGCTGCTGTACTGAAAGCCCTACTCTGATGCTGACTGTCTCTCAGGTGCTGCAGTACCTGCAGCAGCAGGGTCCGCCCCCAGGCAGTTGGCAGTTAGTACCAGCAGGGTCATTGGTCACAGCAACACGAGAGTGCGGCACTCTTGCCCGATTGCAGCAGATTCCGATTCTCAATCACATTCTGAATCCTTCTGGCCCTGGCAGCAGGCGCAACACCGGAGCAACTGCTGCTGCTGCTGCTGGTATGGCTGCTGCTGACCTGCCTGCGGAGGTCAGCAGCCCGGGGTTCTGGGCGTACCTGCACAGCAGTTTTGACCGGCCACAAATTGAGGCAATCAAGTTCAGCGCGGCACATCTTGCCAACAGTACTACCCTCGCCCTACAGCAGCAGCAGGAGTCAATGCAGGTTGACTTGGTTGATTCAGAGGATGAGGAGGGACTTGGGCATGGTCCGGCAGCAGCAGCAGCTGCAGACAGGCTGCCGTTCACACTGATTCAGGGACCCCCTGGCACCGGGAAGACACATACTGTGCTGGGTGTCTTGAACACCTGGCATCTGGTGCAGTTCCAGCGGTTTTTCATGTCACTGGACAATGCAGTCAGAAGCCTGGCTGAGTCGGGAGGAGTACAGATAGGTGAGTGCCACAGTGTGTGGGTTTTTTTTGCTTTTTTTGCTTTTTTCTGTATGCGTAGCGGTCTGTTGACTGGTTCTGGAGAGCGCAAGTGTTTGAGAGGGGATGTTACATTGAGGGATACTTCCACCGCCTCATGTTATACTCTGCAGTCGATAGATTTGCATGCTTTCGCCATCTTAGATGCTATCGCTGAGATGTAGTGGGCGTTTCAGTTTCATTTCATTTCTATGACTGTTGTGATTCGTGATGATTACAAGAATAATGTATCATTTTCCCCCCAATGAACACTTAGAAAGTATTCACTCATCCTCGCATGACACAGCTGCATGCCAACATCAGTCCGAGAATTTTGTTATGTGTAAGCTTGCAGGACAGCTTTGCTGACAGGGCAGTGTACTGCAGTGTAACTCTTGCTGTTGTTTCACTACTTACAGCTGGTCCACTGCTGCTGCCGCCGCCGCCGCTGCTGCTGCTTGCTGCTGCTGCTGCTGCTGCTGCTGCTGCTGCTTTGAGTAGAGCGGGAGTTGATCAGTGATGAGTTTTCAGCTGGCCTGGCTCAGCGACCGCGGATCCTGGTGTGTGCACCTAGCAATGCAGCCATTGATGAGCTGCTGGAGAGAATCTTGAGGTATGTCAGTAGTTGATCTTCAGAGTTTGTTCAGCAAGTTTTTCAGCAGTGGAGAAAGGAGTGTTTCTCATCAGCGTCAATGGTGGTGCAATGCATTACATGTATTGAAAAGAATGGGAATGCATTGATTGTGATAAACGTGCTGCGATATGGCATGGCTCATACTGACAAATAATGCCTCGTAATAATGTATCCCGATAACAGATAGTAACAGATAGTAGTCACAAGAGCATGCACACAGTTACTGTTTTCTTGGTCCTTGGCAACATGATTACCATCGAGCTTGTGAGGCCACCCTGCTGCTGCTGTTGCTGCTGCTGCTGCTGTGCGTGTCATCTTTTCCCTGTAGGGGTACTTTCCGTGATGTGAATGGGAATATCTACAGGCCTGATGTTGTCAGGCTGGGGAGTGAAGAGGCACTCAGCTCAGAAGCACGTCAGGTACTGACTGGCAAATGTAACATGTCACTAACATATTCAAACCATGCTTGTTTGTGTTTTTTTTGGCATCCCAGCTTGATGTATTGGCTGATGTGGGGCAACTGATGTTTGGTATATGCAAACAGAGGAGTTCTTGCTCTGCTTGCCTACTGCGTAAGAGCTCATCATAAGATGTGCAGCTGCATGCTGTTGGTTTCCAGTAGGTCTACAGACTCTACACTGCTTGATGACATTTAATTATCCACTTTGTCTAATCTCAATCTGAATGTGGAATTGATGAGCATCATGTTTGTTGTCTCCCTTCTTGTGCAGGTCTGGGTGGAGCAGCTCTGCGGCCGTTTGCTGTCACATAACCCAGATTCATATGCAGCAGAGCAGCAGGAACATCAGCAAGCCATGCGTTTAATCCTCACGCGGATACGCAACATTGCGGAGTCGCTGTATGCAGTCCAGCAGGCGCTGCGGGATGCGCGCGCAAAAACAACTGACTTGGGTTCCGCTGCCGACGCTGTGCCCACTACCGGCGACAATCCGTTGGTTGCGGCCTCAGCAGCAGCAGAGGCGGAGAAGGAGGTGAAGACGTACGAGCAGCAGACGCTCTCGATGGTGGGTCAAATGGTGAACGAGTTTGAGCAGCTGCGGAAGACAAAGGCGAACATGTCGCGGCTGGCGCTGGTTGAGTACCTCGTGGCCGGACCGGGCTCGATCGAGTGGAGAAGGAAGCTTGCGGGAATCCAAGTAAGTGAATGTTTACAAAACAAATCGTTGCCGTATTTATCATCTTCCACAGTCATTTATTGGCATCTAGATGAGCTAAACTAGCTTGGCACAACACTTTGTTGTGTACCCTGCTTTGTCCAGCAGCGTAAACCTGCACACACTGCTTGGACGTGGTCAGATACTTGTTATTGATTGACATAAGGTATTCTGCTTCTGTCTTCATGGTATCTGTAGGCTGCCAAATCTGCCCACCACCACCACCAGCAGCAGCAGCAGCAGCCTCCACCAGCAGCAATCAACCAACCTGAAGTGTGGCGGGCTGCATTTAGAGCAGCACCAAGAGAACTGCAGCAGGATCTAGAGATCTCCTTTGTGGATCAGGTAATACTGCATCACTGGTTTATGCACGGATTAGGAAGCTGGGTTTGCATATGCTGCTGTTTAGGCACTGTACTGTTGGGAGCAGGGGCTGTTGTAGCGGCTGCCTCTGCTGCAGGACTGCCAGATTTGCATGCTGACATCTGTTTTTTTCTAGATTGTTATTTTGGTTTTGGTATAGTGGCTGGGAGCTCGTATTGTTTAGAGCTTTCATCATACTGTACCAGCAGTTCCTGCTGGGGGAGGCCTCTATTTCCCTCTCCTCTTGCTGACTTTTTTCTTTGACAGGCCACAGTCTCTCCACTGCTTCCAACTTTAGGACCATGATTTCACCATTGCATTCCAGCCTGAGGAGTTTAGGCGCTTATTTGCTGTTTAAAAAAGTATTGTACTCTAAATAGAATAGTTAATGAAAGTTTCAGCTGCCGCAGTTTACGGTTAGGCACAACAGATGCCATCACAAAGACAACACTATCCAATAGTTTTCCCACCAAAACATGTGGAGGTTTATTTAGGAACAATACTATCTGCTGAAACAACAACAAATCAAACACAATCACAACACCTACCTGTGCTGGGGTTTTTCCTGCAGGCTGAGATGGTGTTCACCACTCTGAGCAGCAGCGCCCGTGAGGTTTTCAACAGATTGCAGCGGCCCTTCGAGCTGGTATTGATTGACGAGGCGGCACAAGCTGCTGAGATTGCAGCACTGCAGCCGCTGGTGCACGGAGCAAAGTAAGTCGCATCTTGTGTCTTGCCAAGTGTCTAAGCAAACCATTGAATATCGTGTACGTCCTTCATATTTTTGATGTTATTCTACTGTAGTGCTTTCAGTGCTTTCAGAAAGGTGCATACTGTTGGGTCTCATGTGTGCAGCACATCTGCTGGAGTGCTGGTGTGTGTCTGCTGTCCACATACAATTGTCGAATTTCACTTATCTGAGAAGTTGCAACTCCGAAGCAGTGCATGAAGCTTATGTGTCTCATCAGAACTCCCTTTTGCCACACATGCTGCAAAGTCATCGTGTAGCATGAATGAAACTCTTTTGAAAATCAGGCTCTTGCAAACCTGAAGAGATGCTGAAGAACCAGCACCCATTTTATTAGGTACTGGTCAAGGCCTGCATTGCATTGTAGACAGCATCATTCTGTTGTATGTCGGCTCTGATGCTTTGCAGCTCATCAGAAAAAAAAGAAAAAAAAGCTTGTTTCTGCAATATTTTGGACTGCTTGTGTTACTTATTCACCCAAAACACACGGTGTGTGCTCTGCAGGGCCGTTGTGATGGTTGGTGATCCACAGCAGCTGCCAGCAACCATCTTCAGTCAGGCAGCAAAGCAGCTGGCATTAGAACGCAGCTTGTTTGAACGCCTGGCAGCAGCAGGCTGCCCGGTCAACGTACTGAAGGTGCAGTATCGGATGCATCCGGCAATCCGGACGTTTCCCTCGTCGTACTTCTACGACGATGCGCTGTTGGACGCGCCGTCTGTGTTGGCGAGGCCCCGGCCCTGTTTCTACCCCCCAATTGCCCATCCTGCTGCAGATGTCAGCAGCAGCAGCAGCGGTGGCGGCAGCAGCAGCGGTAGTGATGGTGTGTTGATTCCGTACGTGGTGTACGACGTGTCTCGAGGCAGGGAGAGGTTTCGGCTCGGTCGGAGTCCGGAAAATGAGCTGGAGGCTCGGATGGCCGTAGCACTGTACGGCGAGCTGCGACGTGTGACAGCAGCAGCAGCACAGCAGCAGCAGCAGCCGGTTGCGAGGCTTGAAGTGGGGGTAATCACGCCTTACAGGTCCCAGAAGATTCTAGTGAGGAAGCTTTTTGAGCAGAGTTTTGGAAAGGAGGTGCTGAGAGAGGTCAAAATTGAGACTGTGGATAGTTTCCAGGGCAAGCAGTTGGACATTGTGATACTGTCATGTGTGAGAGCCAGTGGCAGCAGCGTCAATAGCAGCAGCAGCGATGACGCCAGCAGCAGCATGCGGCCGGCAAGGTTGGCGGTTCACAAGCAGCAGCAGCAGCAGCAGAAGGTAACAGCGGCGGCAGCAGCAGCAGCAGCAGGAGCGGGGGGAGCAGGGACTAATGATGCGGGGAGCACTGTTGCTGCTGCTGCTGCTGTGGCGCCTGCCGAGCAGCAGCAGCAGCAGCAGCAGCTGGCACTGAATCCTCGGAAGGGTGTAGGATTTCTGTCAGACACTCGTCGTATGAATGTGGCAATTACCAGAGCCCGCCAGGCCCTGTACATACTAGGTGAGTGAAATGATTCAGGTGTAGGATCAGACTGATTAATTCTATTCAAGACTATTAATTCCATTCAAGACTTATTAATATTTTTTCAGACGATTAATTAGTAAACTGATCAATTCTATTCAAGACTCCAGGCCGTGTACATATTAGGTGAGTAAGTGGCACAATGTGCAGTCAATTGACACCTAGCCCACTTACTTCTTGGAATCTTCAGTAAACCAGTCACTACACATGCTGGGATCGCATATTCAATTCTATTCATGACTCCCAGGGCCTCTTAGGAACCCCCAATTCAATCAGGCTGACTTAGGATGCCGTAGGATACGTATCAAGAATCATCCCACCTATGCTGAAAACGGTGTTGGTACCTGGTCCAGCAGCTTGCTCAAGGCAGCTGCATCATATTTGTGGCGGCAATCGCTAGGATTGTATGATTTTATTGCACATCATAACCCTGATCTTGATGCTGCTGCTGCTGCTGCTCTGGATTGGTTTTCCTAGGGCACTGTGACACCCTCGTGAGCCATCCAGCCTGGGAATCCCTGATAGCTGATGCTGGCCTGAGAGAGTGCATCGTCTGGGATGCTGGTCCTGACATGATGACAGATCAGGCTGCCAGGTCCAGGCTGGCTGAGAAACTCTGGAAGGGCAGGCAGCTGCAAGAAGCTATGGCCCCACAGCAACAGCTGCTGCCAGCAGCAGCAGCAGCAGCAGCAACAGGTCCAGCAGCAGCAGTACAGCAGGCAACAGAGGTGGTGCTGGTGCAAAGAAGTCAGGCTGAGGAGCAGCAGCAGCAGCAGCAGCAGCAGAGGAGGAGTGTGACTCCACCTCCAGTTGCTGCTGCTGCTGCTGCTGCTGACAAGGCACCTGCTGCTGCTGCCGCTGCTGATGGCAGCAGCAGGAACTGGTTAGAGGCTCTTAAGGAGAAGCAGGATGCCGAGCGCAAGCGCAAACAGGAGGAGAAGCAAGCAAAGCAGCAGGGCAAGCAGAAGAAACAGAAGATCACCGGAGATGAAGCAGCAGCAGCAACTGCAACAGCAGCAGCAATAGCAACAGGTGGAGTTGAGTCACCGGCTTCAGATGGTGATGGCTCTATGCCAACGACACCAACTGCTGCTGCTGCTGCTGCTCAGCAGGAGCCGTCTAGGCTGCAGCGGCAGACAGGGCTCCAGCAGCAGCAGCAGCAGGGGCCAGATCAGCAGCAGCAGCAGTCAGTCCCTCAGCAGCAGCAGACGGGGCCTGATCAGCAGCAGCAGCACCAGCAGGGGCCTGATCAACAGCAGCAGCAGCAATCATCAGTTGGTGATGTGTGGTATGGATCGCCTGGCGATGGGTTTGAGCTGTATTATGGCATGACAGCTCAGCAGGGGGCGATCTTCTGGCTGCTGTCCCCCCTTATACAGCAGTACATGCTGAGACTGCTGCTGGCCTTGCCGCAGCAGCAGCGGGAGACAGCAGTGCGATCCATGAAAGTTGCTGATACAGAGTGGTTGGTGCCTTTGCTGCAGCAGCAGCAGCAGCAGCAGCAGCAGGGATCGGCGGGCAGGTCAGATGCAGATCTACAGCAGCGGCAGCAGCGAGGTTCTTCGAACCAGGCAGGTGGGAGGTTTAGTAATGATGGCGGCGGACAGATGCTGCTGCCTGGGGGAATCATGCCGCCTGCTGCTGCTGCTGCTGGTACTCCTCCTCCTCCTCCTCAGCAGCAGCAGCAGCAGCTGGTCATGCAGCCCATTTCCTCACAGGGCTCACAGCTGCAAACTGTACTGCCTTCAGGACCCAACTCTACAGGCGGTACATCAGCTGCAGCAGGCGGTACAATGGCAGTAGGCAGTACCGCCGGTGGTCAAATCGTACTGCTGCCTGTTAACAGCACCCTTCCGGGACCTCAGGTCACCTCACAGGCTGCAACTAGCCACCCCCCTCTGCTGGTTCTGGGACCTTCAGGGTTTAGTGTTCCAACTGGGGATCCGCTGAACCCTAGCATACCGCAGCAGCAGCACCAGGTAGGGTTTGGTGGTCCACCAGGTGGGCCCTTACACCTGATTTCACAACAGCAGCAGCAGCAGCTCCAGCAGCAGCAGCAGCAGCAGCAGCCTATTCAGTATGTGATGGGTCCTAATGGCAGTCTGATTCCAGCAGCTATGCCTCTTGCAGGTGGACCACCAGCAGCAGCAGCAGCAGCAATGGTACAGCCAGTAGATCTTGTACAGCAGCAGCAGCAGCTGCAGTCAATGGAGCCTCCACAGCGGCACATCGACTCACCTCCCAATGCCAAGCAGCAGAGGCGTATTGAGAGGAATGAAAGGCGCAGGAGGGCAAAGGAAGCAAGAGGAATGCAGGAAGGATTGCAACCAGCGCAATTGCGAGAGCCGCAGCAGCAGCAGCAGCAGCAGCAGCCGGCAGGTGCACATGCTGCACCTCCTTGGCGACAGCAGCAACAGCAGCAAGCAGGGACAGCCCCTCCTTGGAGACAACAGGGACAACAACAACAACAGCAGCAACAGCAGTCTGGTGAAGCAGCCCTGGAGGCTGCCCCATGGCGGCAGCAGCAGCAAGAGGATGTAAGGACTTCAGGAGGTAGGAGGGTAGTTGGTGTTGGTGGAGGTGGAGCAGGCAGAAGAGGGAACGACGGTGATGATGATCGTAATGGGGGTAGGGGTAGGGATGATCATCATCGTAATCCTGATCATATAATGATCAGTGGTAGGGGTGGATCCCCTCGTGGTCGACGACAAGGTGCTGGACAAGGTGGCAATCGGCAACAGCATGATAGGAGGGGAGGTGGTGACAGGGGTGGCAGCAAATCCGGCATACCCAAAGTTATGAGGGCATAGGGAATGGGTTTGCAGGGGAAGAGCATGTGACACTGGCAGCTGGCCTGGACTCCGTGGACGTGCTCATCATATCTGCAATTTGTTGATGGGTTTGCACACAGTGGATGTGGGAAATTTGTCAGCTTGATTTGCAATAGTTGTTATGGTTGCAGCAGTCGATGGCGATTTGCGTGCAGCTGATGATCATCATTGCAGCAGGGCCGCGTGCCTGCTTGGAGTCCTGAACATGCCAATGCTGCAACAGTGTTGGTCACTAATAATAATCAGTACTTTGCAGCCATAGCATTTACTGCCATCGGCCCTGCGCCTCAAATCTACCCAGTGAGTTCAATCCACATTCGGACAAGGCGGAGTGCAAGATTATCCGATCTCACTTGTGAAGGGGGAAACCAATGTTGGTCACTAGTGACCGGATCTCTTCATTGTCGGCTTAAGCTTATTCCAGGCTTAGAATTGGTTACCTGGACCCTTTACTGCTACTAGCAGGGCAGGATAACATCTTGGATTGAAAATGTAACACCCCTCTATGACCGTCATATTGTCAAGTTGTATTCAATTGCTTGCAAGCGTAAGCATTGGCAATGCTCGCGCTTAGAAGCAATTATATATAACTTGACAATATTGGGCCAATGCTTACGGTGACCGGGCCACCATAGTCCGACATCAGCTAGGCTAGCTACTCACTAAGCCATCATGCATATGCCACTGGCATGCTGACTCAGCCATCGGATGGCATCAGCCTGAAAAGTGTTGTAAGATGTTTCCAGACAGTAGTAAAAATACGATAAACAACCTCAATTGAGTTAACTTGAGTGTCTCCAGTCACCAGCTCCTTCAGTGCTGCCCAGTGTTGTGAGGCATGCGAGTAGGCGACTATTATTGTACTTTAAAAGTACAAAGTACAAAAAGTACAAAGTCGGTGGGATGAACCCCCTTAATCCCAGCACAAGCCAGCGAGCCAGCGGATGACTCATGGGATGCGGTCCATTCTCACAGACTAGCCCGTTCCACGGGCACTCGCCGAGCGAGTCGGGCTCCCCAGGCCGACTTTATTGTACTTTAAAGAAAATTTTCTCCCCTGCAGGCTGCCAGCCTAGGCTTGGTGTGTATGTGCATGACTGTGTGTGGTCATTGCTGGCGGATATGCAGGTCGCACTCAGTTGCTTATATGCCTGTGCCAGACCAATGTGCTGCTTGTGATGACATGTGCCTTCCATGCTGAAGCTTGCTTGGAATACATGTTGCATCTGTCTGTGCACATACTTGATGCCTGCAATTGGAGGAAGGTTGCTGGGGTGTGGGGATTGGGTAGGCCAAGTACCCACTGGTCATTGCAGTCTGCATGGCTGGATGGTGGATTGTTGGACAGTGTTGTCCTAGCTGGGTGTGAGACAATGAGTGTCATTGGTCAACCTGGTTGACCTTTGGCCGGGGGAGTACTGGCCTAACAGTACTGAGACCTGAGCAGCAGAGCTGGCTGGTCATCAGGAGACCACCCCCTTGTAACAGACACAAAACAAAAAGTCGGCACCATGCACTGTTGCTGCATGGCTCGTGCCATTTTCAAAGTTGCAGATAAACGTGCATCCCATTTATGTACCGGACCATCGCGCCTCCTGCGTGGGCGCATGTCCCGCGCCCGCTGCGCGGGCGCATGTCCCGCGCCAAAAGCATCAGTCCTGGAGACGACTCAATCAACAGCAAAGCTATGGAACCATACGGAGCATATACTCAGTCACTTAGGCAAGATATGTAGCTGGGCAAGATATGTTACTGGGCTCGTTTGGTGCAACTGTATGCACTCTTCTCAGCAAGAATTCTCCTTCATCAAAGTCCCGTTGACAACTGCTGAAGCTGCACGGTTGAACCTGGTCCCGTAATTGAAGAGATGGAAGCGCTCGGGGAGCTGCTGCAACAAGGGACGCAGGATGAGCTGGTAGGTGCACCTACCAGCACGTGCTCTGGATGTACACTGGCGGGCAGGAAGCTTTCTTGCCACACCATCATATGCATCAAAGCAGATATATATAGCACCCTTGTTGATTACGTTTTGTGGGT
This sequence comes from Coelastrella sp. MACC-549, assembly GCA_018290735.1. Classification (NCBI taxonomy): domain Eukaryota; kingdom Viridiplantae; phylum Chlorophyta; class Chlorophyceae; order Sphaeropleales; family Scenedesmaceae; genus Coelastrella; species Coelastrella sp. MACC-549. The sequence continues at coordinate 12,910 of JABEVS010000667.1, forward strand.
TACAGCCCGTGATATGCGTCGTGCTGACCAAGACCGTGATGCACAAGATGAAGAAGAGCAGATGTTCCATGCAGTTGCAGATTGCGATCCAGGTTTCACAAGCAGAAAGGCGGCAACAGCAGAACTGATTCTGGCACGGGGCGTTGGAGCAACGTTGCTCCAGTATGTTAACATACTGCGAGATCAACCATACACAACAGCAACACTGCAAAGGCTACGCGATCTGCTTTCAACGCAATCACAACGCACCCAGAGGACGTTGAAAACAGTACTACCCCTTCTGAGGACATAGCAGTGAAACCCCAAGAGAAATGTATCAGAAAACTGGAGGCAGATGCTTTGCAGGTGTGCAACCAACTAACCTGCAGGCTGGGTCCAACACAGGTAGCACAGCACGCACCAATCACATTATTTGGGCAGATATAATGGTATCCTACGATTGTGTCGTTCATTGAGATGCATGCAGTCAGTTCATATCAGGTCATGCTGGGCAGGCAGACCATGGAACTGGCCAGTCCTCATTGAAACACTTGATAAAGATTCAATCAGATAGACACAAAACGACATACACATCACTTTCACTTCCTGCATCAAGCAATGGGTGGCTTTCATTCAGAAACAACATATATATAGCATTAAAGGATGTATACTGCCTGTCTTGCTGCCTGGAGTGTGTGTCCTGCAGGTCTGCAAGCAAGCTGTAAGTTGGCCATTCCGAACAAGTTGTTTTAGCAGCTGTTGTTCACCACCATGATGCGAAGATCACAGCGTGTAGCCAACAGCTGATGTGCTCCAGCCACAAACTGCAAGAGTGGCGACAACCAATGCAGCTGCATTAAAGAACCGTACTCACAACTGCGTTGTCAAGCGACTGTATGCAATACGTACGGCTGCCACACTGTAGCACGTCAAGCACAAGCTAGCCAACTATGCTGCCTGCTCCAATGCAGTGGCCTGGAGTTGCCCACGGCAGCCTTATCCGACACACAACATCCTTATCCGACACAACACATGCAACATATGTAAGCTGAAGCTGGGTAGCTGGGAGGAGATCACTGTTCATGCTCAAAACAGGAACATGCTGTCACAGCCTACTTGCAGGATGTTTGACCCCTACTCAGGAACCTGCTAAACAACATCCAAGATCCGATCCAAGTACCACTCAAAATTGCATGTTGCAGTGGAGTATAAGGAGCAAGTGCTGAACACCACCAGGTGCTGTCAGGGCAGCCTGCTGTAAGCAATGCAACAAGTGCTGAACAGTACCATGTGCTGTCCAGCAACTTGGTCGAGAAAAGAAGACAGTGACAGACTTCTCCAGGGTGCCCTTTGGTGCTGCTCCAGCACTTGCTGCTGCTCCTGACGCTGACGCAGGGACCTGGGCTGCTCCTTTGCTTGGACAGCCAAGCCCATTATTACAAAGGTCTTTGGGTCTTGCAGCCAGTGATCTGCGCCGTTGGCCTAACATTCTATCTCTGGCTGTTGGCAGCATTGGCCACGACCTGCTGCTTGAAGTTGAAGCAGGCAACACACCCAACCTTGCTGTGCTCAAGGCATGCTGTTGCCCCATTCGGTAGCACCTTCCACTTGCCAGCTACACTGATGGCCGGTCGGTCTTCCAACCCCATGATCCCATGGTCGGTGATGGCTTCAGTCTCTGCTTCCGTAAGCTGATCCTCGATCTGTATGCTGTTGCTCACCCTGTGGTCCACGGTGCACTTGTGACAATGCTCCAATCCGTGAGTACAGAATATCTAACCGTTTATGAAGACGTCCTCGCCTCCCATGAAGCCCTGCATTACACAGTTGTCGTCGGCCATTCTGCCTTTCGCCTGAGAGAAGCGGTGCAAAAACGTAGGATTTTTCCACAAGAGAACACGGTGGGGCTTCCAGAGTGACAGGTGCCAGTATCCAGGCATTACAGCAATCAACCTGCCGCATTAGCTGTTTGGGAACCGCTGTTTGGGAACCCTGCTGCAATTGCAGCATGGTCAGCATCGCTGTGGCCGACGATTCTCTCCATGCTCACCATATTTTACACGATTGATCTATTGGAAGCAAGTTTCCATCATGATATGATCAGAAACAAGACCCCCTGTCCCTCACTGTTGGTATGAGCTTGCTGTATGTAGAAGAAATTTAGGGATGCAACAAGTTGAGATGCTATGGCAAATGCGCTGACATGCGTTGGGGGCGCCACCCAGGTATGTGTATACCAACTGTGATCACATATTGTGCTATGCCCAATGAGCCGGTACTTGGCTCGCAAACAGGCAGGTTACACTCGTGTAACTTACAACTTGATACTGTTGCACCAGCTTACCAACGTGCACTTGCAGGTGAGCAGCTGTCACTATCTGTTCTGCATGTGCCGGATATGTGATGGAAAAAATTTAGCCATGCAGCAAGTTGAAATGCTATGACAAATGCATATGTCATGTCATTCCATTCCAAATCATTGCGCAATCGTGCCTATTGAAATCTCACACTGTCTAGATTCAAAAATCTCCCTGGTATAATATGTTGTCTGCAGGCGCAGTGCGCCATTTACCTTCTTTGAAGTACCCAGTGGGACTGGCAACCTGCTTCTGCATCACCCCCTGCCTGCCGGTCCCTGCTGCTGCTGCTGCCATCTGGGTACCTGCCGCTGCTGCTGCTGTTGTGCCCAATCCGACCGAGCTTATGTCGCTGCCCACTGCCATTACTCACAGCAACAGCAGACTCCTTAACCAAAGGGCCACCACTTCCACTTCTGTAGTGCCTGTCAGGGCTTCTGCTCCTACTGCGCTTTCTGTATGAAGCCCTATTGCTGCCTGGGTACTGATGCTTTGCTGTCTGCTGCTTTTCACAATGGCTGTCTTGGTTGGGTCCACCATTGGATCTATCCTTTAGAGGCGGGGCCCTGTCACCCCTCTGCTGCTGTTGCTGCTGCTGCACCACCTGCAGTTGTTTGGAAGGTTGCTGTTTGGAAGGTTGCTGTTTGGGCTGCTGTGAGCCGTTCCTCTGCTGCTGCTGCTGCTGGCTATGCTGCTGCTGGGTGTCGTGCTGCTGGCCTCCATGCTGGTGTTGTCTTTGTTGCTGCATGCCTACCTTATCGTGTTGCTTGCTTTGCTGCTGCAGCTGCTGCTGTTTGCCCAGTTGTGGCTGCTGGGCTTGCTGTTTGCCCTGCTGCTGCTGCTGCTGTTGTTTCTGCTTCGCACCTTGCGGACCTGCTGCTTGCTGCTGCTGCTGTTTCCTCAGCTGTGTCTGAAGGGTCACCAACTCCAAGCGCGAGTTTTGCAGCTGCGTTTGATGCCGCTTGATTTCTGCCTGGGCTGTCTTATAGAGGCTGGATATATTTGTCAGCAGGATTAAACGCTCAGCAGACATCTGCTGGACCTGCAGGAAAGTGCCAGTACAGATTCAACCTATGTGTGTGTGTGTGTCATATGCTGACGGCATCTTGTGAGTTCACTGTGTGGTTTGTTGACCGGTTTTGTCTGCCAGACGTTTCAGGGTCAGCTAGGCAGTAGTGTAGGGCTTAATGCTACACACGACAGCAGAACGTATCAACGTTTTTACGAAAGCGTTGTGATGTTGGAGAGTGAGTTGCACTGTTGATAGACAGTGTGCACCTGCACCGGCATCCTGATATGTACAGTTGGTACAGTGGTTGTACCAGCAATGTCCTGTCAGGTTCATCTCTGTTGCTCAACACTATGGGACTATGTCACTGTTAATTATACAGCTATGTTATTGTGCTTCAAGACGCACCACGTGGTGCACATGCTGCAGTGTGTGTTGCTGCTGTTGGCGTATGGGAGACAATGGGATGACATCAGTCATGCAGCACTTGAGACTGCCTTCAACGGCCTGCTGCTGCAAGCAGCTGTACTGTTTTTACTTTCCTGCCTTTCCCGCTTTTCTCAATATCATGCGACTGTAGAGGGGCCAGTGGGTTTCGAAGCAGGACATATGCAGGTGAAACTTACCTGAGCATCTTTGGCTTCCAACTGCTGTTGCAATGCTTCCACCTGTTGATCCCTCTGCTTGACGCTCGCTTCCAGCTACAGCAAGGACACTGGAGTAATCAGTATACGTTTGTCGTGTCTGATTGTGGACATCAAGGGCCTTGTGGCTTACCTCTGCAATTTGCTGCTTCTGCTGCCTTTGCACTATGGTGCCTTGCTCGGCGTCACCCTCTTCACCATCTGTAGATCGCGTGTGACAAAGTGCTAGTATAAGAGGGTAGTTTCACAGAGTCTATAGCAACAAGAAGCTTGGCGCACCGTATTCTAGTCCAGCATACAGGTCTGCATCATCATCACTGCCGGCATCACCCTGGTTCCAATCATCCGCAGCATGAAGGCCTTCTGCATCTATGTTTTCTACGCCATGATGACACTGTAGCGCCATGGCAACCCCGATCTATGTGCCAAAGTTCTCACAGCGGGTCTGCCCTCATGTACATGTCTACGTCTAGGAACAGTCAGCAGTCTGTATTCTGACTCTTTGCTTAGCAGTATGTGTTTGGCGTCCTGCCATGCATGGGCCTAGCGTGTTAGTCGTAAGTCTTGAATTGTTTGAACACCCCCTCTTTGCCTCCGTCGCATGGTTGAAGTGAGCAGAAGGTGCATTGCAAGCTGGGAACGATACGACACGAATAATAGCATCTCACGCTCTGGCGAAGGATTACCAGTGTGTGCCCATTGCATGCGAGTCAACTGCATCAGCAAGGACTATGTCAAGTGATTGAACGTGCAGCATGGGGTCTGTCTGCGGGAAACATGCCAAACGAATTGCCAAGTACGAAGTCGCAGCTGCTGGTATCTGTGATGCTGAGGTGCAGTCAGCACAGCACTCTGCAAAGGTGAGCCTAGGCTCACAGGCCTGTTAAACACCGTGTCTAAATGCTTGAGTAAGCCACAGATCGACAATGCGGAGCATAATTATTGCTGCAGAAAGCGAAGGCGAAAGATGGACAGCATGATGGCTTGCAGGGCTGCACCAGCAGCAACACACAACAGCTTGTGGCAGCCTGTCCGACAAATACAGCACGGCATAAGCCGAAACCTGATCCCAAGGACTTCATGTTCCTGAATTTAAAGTCGGAAACGAGAGTGAAGCTTCCAGGGTGAGATCTAACAGCACTGCATCCTTCATTTCCTTGCTGAAACTGAGCAGCTGCGCCAGCAGGCAACATTGCACCACGTGCAAGCAGACTCCCAAGCAGCAGCAGACAGAGATGGTCAACAATCAAACATCTGTCATGGAAGTGGTTGAGAGCAGCAATCGAGCTGCTTAGCTGCATCTTACAGAGCCCTTAGGTCTTCTTACATAAGTGACATAAACCGCTGGGTATAGATATGCTGATGTGTACATTGCACACAACCGATTTCAACTGCCATACGTTTTGTTGCTTACCTTGTGCTTACCCAGGTCCGTCAATGGGCAGCAGTTCGTCATCGACACCTGTGAGGTATGTGATACATGTGCTACCTGTACTCTGTTTGTTATCTGAGCTTCAAACCTAAACCTTTCAAGCTTGAACCACCACCCTTTAGGCCTTAGCATTGTTTACCACTGACAGCAGCAACAGCGGCAACTGATGGTGTTAATGATGAACCCCTCTGAGCTGCACAACCACATCTCTCTTTTTTCCTCATGCATGGACAGTACTGGTATTCTTAGAAGCCCAATCAAGGCCACAACAGCCGTTGTGTGACGCTCAGTCTCATTGCGGCCTTTTGTTGCCTGACTCATTCTTCAGCATAGACTCTAGGCCAGAGCCACCCTGTGCAGCAGTGCATAACTGACCAACATGCCAAGCATAGAAGAACCAACATGCACCATGATACTAGTGCTCAGCAAGCAGCGGTCAAGCAAGCGCAGCCCACTGCAGCCTTGAAACCGCCTTGAGCTGCCATGAACCCATGACTGATGAGCTTTTCCGTGCACTGTGCAGTGTTGTGACCTGTATATCATGGACGCCTGTGCAATGGTGACAGTTGATGACTGCAAGGACTGCCGAATATTCATCGGCCCAACAGAGAGCAGGTATGTGAAGCCCAAGCCTTAGTATTGGCTTGGAATTCTATAGAGGAACACCTATATCGCAACTACCTCATCCAAAGTGTGTGTGTGCATTCTGTACTGAGGCCTCCTGTGCAGATGCCAAGAAATGCAGTCTTTCCCTCAGTACTTGCAAAGTTTATCAGTGGATCTCTGCGCAGTAGCAGGCTCTAGTCATCAGCAACGCACTGCTGTGCGGACAGTGTCAACAGAGCTGCCGTCAAGTGTATGCAGCGCTGTATCTGGCCAGAGTGCTTGTTCACAAGTACTGTGGTGCCATGCCTGCAAATAACTCTGCTTATGGGAAAATGTGTTATGCAGCTTTCTGTCAACCACCACTCATGCCCTGATGATGCATCAGGATTGGCACAATTGCAGCATTTGTTTTCTGCCCAGCTGGACCCGCAGTTCAGTTAGCCAACAGACACAAAACAAACTACCGTAAACTAGTATCAGCTCCGCTGCAGCTGTTGGTGGTATACTCAGTAGGGCTGGATTCTCATGTTGCAATGGTGAGAAGCAAGCCCACACTGTGGATTCTTTCTGAGAAAAGCTGTTCACTGTGCCCTGCAGCATCTTCATGCGAAACTGCACAAACTGCAAGGTGGCCTGCATCACTCGGCAGCTGCGCACAAGGGACTGCCTCGCTTGTGACCTACTGCTCATGACCCGCACACGACCCATCATAGAGAGCAGCAGAGGGATCAGCCTGGGCTGCTTCAGCAGCCCATATGCAGGTCTAGCACAGCAGATGGCAGCAGCCAAGCTCAACCCGTTCCATAATTTTTGGAGTGATGTGTTTGACTTCACACCACCAGCAGGGACAGCAGTAGGCTCATCAGGGCAGCAGCAGCAACAGCAGCAGGAGGAGGAGGAGGAGCGCAATTGGCGGCTGCTGCCTGCTGGTACTGATCTTGTGCAGCTGATGTGCAGGATTCCTCAGGAGGTGTTGATGCTCCTGCAGCAACAGCAGCAAGATTCATCCACAGCGGCAGTATCTTCATCATCATCATCGGCAGCAGCAACAGCAGCAGCAGCGGCGGCAGCACAGGAGGCGGTGACCTGTTCCGAAAAATCGAACATGTTGAGCCCTGCTGCTACAGGGGATGTGGCACTGTCGGAATTCTATAGATCATTTGCTTCTACCCCTGAGCCAGTTTCAGCAGCAGCGGCAGCAGCAGCAGCACCAGATGCTCATGCAGCTGGTATGGAAGCAGCAGCAGCAGACCTTGACCTTGATCTTGCAGGACCAGAAGCAGTTGTCCTGCAAGAGAGAGTGCCAGAGAGCAGATTGGGTATAGCCTATACTGCTGGCAGCAGTGAGAACTTCACCGGGAAAGGTGTTACGGATGCTGGGGAAGACAAGCTGTCAGATGTTGATTGTGTGCAAGGAAACCTGGTGCGCCCTGAGAACTCACCAGTCACTGCCTGTGAGGCAGATGGGATGAGGTCAAACCTGGTGTTAAAACCATCAGGAGCGGATGAACAGTCAGTGATCGTGACAGCAGGGGAGCTTTACAGTGCGGAGAAGGTTCAGCAGGGGTGTTTTGTGTTTGTGTTGTTTTTGATGGACTGCAGAGGTGGGGTGCTGCAGTGGCTGGCTCAGCTAGGAGCACAGATGTTACCCTGCAGGATTGTTGCGCCTGATGATAAAAAAAGCAGCAGCGGCAGCAGCAGTAGTGTGTTGCTACGTACAAATGAAGCAGCAGTGCCACCACATGTGATAAAGCAGATGGCAGCAGCAGCAGCAGTGTGGGGGAAGGACCAGGTCAAAGCATTGACTGAAGCTGCCCAGCAGCAGCGGCCGTGTGTGGGTTTAGAGTTTGTTTGTGAGACTGTTGAGCAGCAGCAGAAGCTGCTTGCTGAGGCTGGGGCTGTTGGTGGCATCTGCTGCAGCAGCTTGCCAGCAGCGAAGTTGTTTAGGCACCTGGGCACGGACGGGTGAGATGTATTTCCACCAGCATACTGCATGCCAATGTGTCTGCTGTTCCTTGGTCTAAAAGAATGATTCTTTATCGGTAGCCTGAGTCAGTACTGCACTAATCCGCGCTACTGGTAGTGGCTTGATGAACAGTAGGGGCTCGGCAGGTGCAGGTTTTATGTGCGGGATGTGGCAACCAGGCAAGAAACCGACTCTGTAAATATTGCAATGTTGGCAATGAGTTCTATCCAGCCGGGCTTGCCGTGATTAGTCCAGGGTGCAGCAGCTAGGTAGCACTCTGCGCATGTCAATACCAGGGCTGGGCCAACAGCTTGCAGCTTCGCTGGCTCCCACTTCCTTCCATCGCGTTGCACGTATTTCATGTCACAGGCCAACAGCCCAGGGCTGCTTCAAGCTGACCAACTCAGCAGCTTTCAATAAAGGTAGCAAACCATCGTTAGGTGTAGCTGAGTGCGTAGTAGCAGAATAAGCAAACAAACGCACAAGCAGCAGCAAGATGATTTTATGTCGTACACACAGACAACGCACATGTGAGGCGTTGCTGACGCCTGACGCGCAAAAAACTTCTTGAACGACAGGACCAGTCAGGGTCCAGAAGTGACCAGGACAAAAGCACCGACCTGCTTTGGTAGCAAATCGCAACTTAAAAATTGCACTATATGTTCTAAATGCACGATCGGGCCAAAGTGCAGGCAATGCATATGGTGAACGACAGTAGTCTTTTCCCGTCGTCCGTACAATCAATGTCTATTTTATAGGGTATCAAAACCATATATGCGCATGTTGCAATAATCAGGACGGCCGCTGTGTGCATAGAGCCTGCCTGTCGTGGGCTCACGCTGGCATCTGGCGCTTATGAAGCTGTGGCTTGCGCTTACGCTACTGATAGCCATCACGTACAGCTCTACTCAAGGTAACCGGATCATATAGTTCTGTAAACTCGCACCTGGCATGCCGGTCGCGTCCTTAGCATACGCAGGCAGGCAGCTGTCAAGCAGAGCAGTAGAACAACTTGCTCCTTGACAGTGCGTGCAGCCGTACTCTCTGCTGGCAAGCATGTATACTCCATTTCACTTGCATCGTTATCTTTGATGAATTTCCGATAGTACTGCAGCACTTCACAAGAATTGAGCCAATGATCAGCAGCATTCTGCAGCTGCTGCTGCTGCTGCTGCTGCTGCTGCTGCTGCTGCTGCTGCTGCCATCAAATGAGCAACTGTAATGCCACTTCCTCATGCCACTTTCCCTTTTGTACTTGCAGCTCGAAAGCTGTCGCCATGCATCACCTTTCTGGGCAACAGCGCCATGATTGGTTCCAAGTGCGATGGTCCTGGCACCTATCAGGACCAGACAGCAAATAGGCCGGGGGACATCACAAAACTGGACCTTTACTTTGATGGCCAGTGTATTAGTGCCATGAAACCACAGTATGGATCTGAAGCTAAGGATGCAAAGCTGTTGGGAGGTCATGCAGGGGCAGCTGAGCAGAGTTTCCAGTTTCCTGCAAAGGATCAAATCAGTAGTTTTCAATATGCAGGCAACAGGTGGGTTGCAGCGATTATCTTATTTCTGTGACATGTTTCCCTCTGTTATGTTACTTAGATTACTGCTGGTGTATTTGGATTTTTGTATATTATATCATATCATAAGATACCATACCATACAACCTGGCCCCAGAGGGGCGCCCCGGAGGAGCCAACATAGTCGCTCATGGGGGGGTATTATGTAAATTCAGCGCTTTCTGAGGGCATACAAAAAACTACACAGATGAAACCTGCTATAGCGATCACTATCACCAAGCCGTATGGAGTATATGACATTCGCTTCGGTTATTTGCAAAATGCAAATAACTTTTTGAGCACTCAGCCCTGCTGCCACTGCTGCTGCCACTGCTGCTGCTGCTGCCACTGCTGCTGCCACTGCTGCTGCCACTGCTGCTGCTGCCACTGCTGCTGGTCGTGCAGTTGTTTGGAGTTCCTCAATTTCTCAACAGCTGCTGGTGAGCATGTTGCCATCGGCCGGCCTGGCGCAGGCAATACAATCAAAAACGTAACAGGCCCGGCCAGAGGTGCTTACGTGTGGGCATTTAGGGGCTGGCAATCCAAGGACAGAGTGTGCCAGTTTCAGGTCATCTGGGCCAAAAGTAAGCATCTCAGCATTGATGAGTGGTGCATCTAAAGCCTTAGGTTCCAAAAAGGCCTGAATGCTTAGAAGAAACGATCAGCGACATCTTGCAGGGCTGGAGCTTGTACCTGCATTCAGCATAAATGGTCATTTGCGGCAGCGTGACTGAGTAATGCTATTCCTGGGTTGGTGCATTGCTGTTCAGCCCAACTGAGATTTTTTCTCCCTTTTTAGCCTGAAATTTAGTCATATCTTGTGGTGATCTTGGCCGAGGTAATAAATGTGCGCCATGATGAAGGCAGCTGATGCTGTGCAGCCACAGCAGGTGTACGCCGCCTCAGGCCACAAGCCGCAAACCCATTTACCAGTTTCCATAAGGCAAGTATGCATACTATACTATAGTATATCTAATACATAGTATGTCAAAATATAGCTGTATTTAATGGAATATAAATGTATTTTGTGGATACTTTTACTCTGCAGATAGCTGTCCTGTTGCAAAATTTGCTGAGGCTGATGTTGTGGAGCAACAAAAGGAGGTAGTGGCGACAAGTCCTGGCCCCTCATCGGTGTCTGTTCAGGCGCCAATCCCTGTCAACGTGACTGTGAAGGTAGGGATGGTGCTGTCTAAATGTGCTTGACACTCATATATACTTGTTTAATACCTCAAAGTCAAAATATAGAATCAAATAAACTTCTTTGATATTTGAATGCCAAGGAATGAATTGGATAAGGTTTATCTCTGGTCTGGCCCTGCCACCCATAGGGCATGGTTTCATGGCCTGTATAAACATACCCGTATTCTACAGCCACGACAGATCCGTCATCAACCCCTGTCCCTCAACTTGTTTTTTGGCTCATCACTGATAAGTCGAATTTGAATACCCCATTCATATATATATAAATTATTAGCCATAGCAACCCTGCCATCGGTCCCAAAACACTTTATTTGATCTGTATCTGTGATCAGAGCAGAAATCTTACTCAGTAACAACTGTTCTGACAAGTGAAAGTAGACTTCATAATTTCCAAGTGATCATAACAAGGGATAAACAAACAATGAAAAGGGATGTCCTCACCAAATGACCTGCAGGTACCTACTCCTGTGCCAGTGTCGCCGCCAGTCAATGCCTCTGCACCGGTGAGCAACTGAATACATGAGTCTTATCCCTCACTTCATACAGTACGTTTCAACACGCTGCATGGGTCAGGTTTGTTTCACAGCAACATTTGGCACTGTATGTGGAACACAGTGCAAATCCTGTCCAAGTCTTCACACGTCCAATGCATTCCAAAATTTTCTTTTTTTCAATAAGACCCAATTTTTAAGATATAACATCTCAGAACAACTTCAAACCTTGAAATGATCTGCAGCAGATCAACATACGTTTGTTGTCCTCAAAACTTGATTTGCCTTGCTGCTTTCAACCTGCAGTTGCCCACACCTGTGCCTGTACCCACACCAGTCAATGCCTCTGTGCCGGTAAGCAACTTGTGCTGGAATGCATCCATCCCATGCCTCCTTCTATACATTTCACAGTTTATTACTTTATAATTTGTAAATCGGATGCATATTTGAGAATTCCTCCGAGCTTCACACATTCAATACATAACTCGTTTAACTCATAACTTGTCTAATCCTAGTTTAGTACAGAACTTGTCTAATTGTGGTATTGAAGGCACATCTCAAACTCCTGGGACCCATTGCAGAGGCAGCATTTGATGGATGAATGAGTGAATGATCTACGCTTGGTGTCTTTGATAGACCCCCGCATATGTTGAGGAAGGTGGCGTGTGTGGCGATGGCGGTGCCATCGGCTCCACGCCCCCTACCGTCCACTCCCGCTCCGGAGGCAGCGAGAGGGTGTGGCATCTAATGTATTTCCCCCATGAGCGACTATGTTGGCTCCTCCGGGGTGCCCCTTTGGGGCCAGATTGAATGGTCTATCATGGTATGGTATTTTACCCTCAGAGGTGGACTTACTCTGCTGATTATAACCTGCAGGTACCTATTCCTGTGCCAGTACCTACTCCAGTCAATGTTTCTGTACCGGTGAGCGAATGTGCTTTGGTTAATCACACTCACCAGGATATAATAATCAGACTGTCTCACTGTCATAGTGTTGCGCCAGTCAGCCCGAGTATTCTGCTGTCTGTTTGTGCATGTGTGGCTGAGCTTTTTATATCTTGCAGGGCAGAAATTCTATCTTTTGATCTAAAATAATCTTTTCAGCACATGCAGGATAAAAAATTACAATTATCCTCTCAGGGTTGGGTATGTCTGCCGTCTTTGCTATTTTGAAGCTGCAGGTACCCACGCCTGTTCCTGTGCCAACACCAATCAATGTCTCTGTACCGGTGAGCAGCTGCTCCTCACTTTCTACTGAAACTTAACCCGTCAAATGCTGTGTTAGCACAGCTCTTGTTGCTACTAGGACTGAGCTATCAAATTTCAGAACCTCTTTTAGAGGAGGTAGAAACTGAAAGAACAGCTTCTGGAGGGTGCTGATGGTACATGTGTGGCTAAATAATAATAATAATAATAATAATAATAATAATAATAATAATAATAATAATAATAATAATAATAATAATAATAATAATAATAATAATAATAATAATAATAATAATAATAATAATAATAATAATAATA
>JABEVS010000668.1:0-25653 GCA_018290735.1 Coelastrella sp. MACC-549
TATATATATATATATATATATATATATATATATTTAGCAGCACTATCAGAAAACAACCATGCAGCATATGTGTATGCGCTGTGGAGTGTATACCTGTTGGATATGAGCTGTGAATGATATGTTGACTCCCTCGTGCACAACTGGACTTAGCCAACGTCTCGCCTGACATATATTCACCTAATCCTTGAGGTTCTAGCACGGCAGCTCAACCGACATCGTCTCTCCATATGCATGCCTGGTGTGTTACTCAAGCACAACACACTGTGGCAGCAGTGCAAGTCGTCGAAGTTTGCAGCACTTCCTTCTGGCAAGCATAAATTGGACAAAACCTTACTGTCAAATATGTGTAACCTACTAGGATGGTATCCGTAGCTACGGAGTACCCGGGGGTTGCCTGCAGGTGCGCGTAGCTCTGCGCCAGTCAAATCGCAACCTCTAGCCCGTTATAATCAGCAGAGTTGGAAATTCACCATGGTTATTATTGCAATAGAAGACCCTCCCTGGGTAAGATTGGCGAAAGAAACTATTGCCAAGGGGGATTGTGAGAAGCTCCTGCAAGTGCTCAACGGCCAAGCGGCCAGCAGGACGCGAGATGCTGGATATCACCTGGGTCAATTATGCTGTTACGCCGTGAAGTCTGGCAATTTGGAAGCTATGAGAGTCATATTCCACCATCGGCTGATGGATTCACAAGGGCGAAGAGATTTCTTTGAGGCAGTCGTGTCATCAAAACGGGTTGATATAATGGATGAATTGTTGGAGGGTGGCTACTGCCTGCCCAGAGGCATTCTCAGGTATGTGCCCGACCTGGAGGTGCTGGACAAGCTGGTAGCTGCAGTGCCACATGGTGAGGATGCTTCAGAGTATCTGACCGGATATGACACGACTTTCAGGGTTGCGAAAGAGCTGCTGCAGAAGTACTTGGAGACGGAGCAGAAGAGGCAGGCTGTACTTGATGAAGCAGAAAACATCAGGGCAGCTGCGCAGCAGGTGCTGGTGCAGGCTGTATTATCAAAGAGGAGTGCTGTAAGATTGCGGCCAGGCGCATCGCTGGACTAGCATAGAAGAGTTACTGCAGTACAGCAAACTGAACTACACTACAAGTACTGGTATATTCAACTTGCCAAATACGGTATAAATACCGAATTTGCAGCTCAAGGAGATAGTGTGACTGATCATATCCTTACTAATCATTATGATGTTGTTTCCATATTACCGTATCATGATAACTGAGCTTCCAGGCTTAGTTAGCAGTGAGGCTGAGCCTCACTGAGGTTGAGCTAGTACTACTACCCCTACTACTCAGCAGTATCCCGAAATACTATGCTATAATATGATACTACAGTAGCCACTGCTGCTAACAGACAAGATTTTTGGGTTTGGTGCAGTGACGCAGTTGTTGTTCTGGGTATGTGCAGTGGTGCACCTGCTGCTTATGCAGTATTCACAGGAAATGGACAATATTTGTGGGCTTGGTGCAGTGACGCAGTTGTTGATCTGGGTATGTTCAGTGGTGCACCTGCTGCTTATGCAGTTTTTTTACAGGAAATAGACAAGATTTGTGGGCTTCATGTCGTGACTCTAAGAGTATTAACAGGTTACATGTGCTGCCCAGCATGCCAAACATACTGCACAAAGGACAACAAGTGCAAACAAGAAGCACAAAGTTGTGCCAAGCTTGAATTCATTTGCCCTAGGAGAAACAAATGCCCCATCTAGCCCCTGGGCACTTGCCTTGCAGCCTGAAGTCATGCCAGTAAGGAGACCCTTTTGATGAAGTCCTTTCTGCATTATCACATTTGCAGAGGGGGCGTAGGTCCTTATGTACAGTTGTCAACTGCACTGCACGAGGATATGCACTAGCTTCATCTGCTGTCTGCGCTGCAAGCTTGCTGCTGTGGGCCTTCTCAGCATAAGGCACACACCCTCTCGGCACCTTTGCCGCCATGGCCCTGACCACTAGAACGACTGCGGATGGCAGCAGCAGCACTAGGCACCGCCTGCTGAAGTCTTGTGCAATTCTGACTGCTGCAGGGGTAGCTAATGCCTGCCCATGAGCAGGGTGCCTAATAGTATCTACAGCCATGTCACCAGCAAATGTTGCTTAAGCATTGGCATCCAATTGTGACTGATATAGTTGCTGCAGTGCTAATGAGCCAACCACCGCTGCTTTGCTTGCCATGACCCCTCACAGCCGTGAGAATCATTATCAACCACCCTTTTACATATTCCCAAGGGCCTTGCGGAAAGGGTTCTTCTTCTTCTTCTTCTTCTTCTTCTTCTTCTTCTTCTTCTATCAACCACCCTTTGATGGGAACGGGTGGACAGTTAGAGTTCTTCAAGGCAACTGTGTCCAACAAGTGGACGGTTATTGTACAGGACCTGTTGGATGGTGGCTTCTGCGTACCAGAAGGCATTTTTGACAGTGTGCCGCACCTGGAGATGCTTGAAATGCTGATGGCAGCAGTGCCAGCAGTAGAAGATGCAGTAGAGCACCTGGCAGGTGAAGATGAATCCATTGTCAAGGTGCTGCTGCAGATATAAACATGAAACTGCAGAAGTATGAGGCGACAGAAGATCGCAGACTATCGCTACTTGCAGAAGCAGAGAATATCAAGGCAGCTGCTCAGCAAGTGTTGGTGCAAGCTATCATGGCACATGCTGACACAGCACGACCAAGAGTAAAGTAGCCGACTGTTGCACGTTGTACTGGCCAGTCCATAGTAACGAGAGTTTTGAGGCTTGCGTCAGGGTCATGAGAGCCATATCAGGACAGCTTCATCCAGTTAATGGGGATTTCTGGATCCTAGCAGGCCTGCCAGACCCTAGGGTGAATCAGGGGTGTAAAGTTTTTTCAGGATCATGTCCATTACAATTGCCATGGCCATCACACCAACCAGGCATACGCTAGTTCAACCGTGCAACCTGCACCATTGTTCTGCACACCCCTACAAGGGTGGGAATTTGCTGGGAAACTTGACCCTGGCCCAGCCCTCTTCATTCAGCTTCCAATGCACCCAACCCAGCTTCTCTAGCAGCTTCTGCTTCAACTGAGATGCCTCAGGAGCTGATGGCCCCGGTACTTCATCAGCAGGTGTGATGATTTTGTCCAGTGCAGTCAGGGCAGCAGCATACCTACACATACAATACAATGGGAGACATCAAGTACAGCAGATTGCACAGGTAACAATACCCTTCAAACACTCATCCCAACATATAGAACCGTTAATAGGCTACACTTACCACTCATAACCCTAAGTGGCGGCTTGATCTAGGCAGTATGTACTTGCATGCATGCATATAGCAATTTGCTGGCAATGAGGCAATCTCAGCTCGGAGCTCTGCACTAGCTGAAGAGGAAGCAAGCTTGAGGTCACTACTCACTTGCAAGCAGCTGCCTCAACACGTGCATGCAGCAGCAGGTAATCTTTATCCGCCGCTGTGTCGGCCCACTGCCGCAACTGAGCAGCAGTAGCAGCAACATCTGCTGCAGCAGCGGCATCACCATCAGGAGCCTGCAGCAGAACAAGCATAAATATGTCAGCTATGGTTGCAAGCAGAGTCAAGCCATCATCGTGCCTGCTCATGTCCCTGATGCAACAGATGCAGCGGGTCCATAGGCAGCAACAGCAGGATTGAGTGAATTCCCTGGTCGCAGAGCAGCGTAAGCAGCATTCTAGGCCACAGCAAGTTCGCAAGTGCACTGCTTGCAGATTTTCTATGCCGCTGCCACAAACAGTGTCAACTTGTATGAGCATAGCATACCTCAGCCACCTCAAGCTGACACTGCAACTTTGTCTTCAGTGCTTCCAGTAAGGCGGCCTTCTCTGCGTCACGCTCAACCTTTTGCTGCTTGTAGCCCTTTACACCACTGCTGCTGCTGCTGCTTGCTGTACCACTGCTGCTGCTGCTGCTGCTGCTGTCATCCTCCTCAGCTGGGGGCCTCAGTGCCATGAACGCCGCCAGATCTGTTGTGTTGATAGCTGAAATCACTGCATCAGCTGCGGCAATGATTGCTGGAAGCTGTTGGGGCCTCGTGTCGCCCTTGGCTGCTGCATCTTGCCTGTGATCAAGATGAACAGCACACACATATCAATACCACATTAGACATTGCACCAGTTATGAATCACCATAGTTGGTAAGTTGCAGCTCCAGAGGATCATGTTGTGATGGGACTGACTGGCTCAGAAGGTTCCGAAAGGTCACTAGCTGGAAACGTATGACCAGAGGTCCCACAGCCACAGATGCAGCTGCAGAAGAGTTGATCAGGCCTGTCAGGTGCCAGTAAGACATGCTACCACCACCTGGGCCTTGCTTACCCAAAACCCACTGGCTTAGTTGCCTTGCACGCACACACACACACACACACGGAGTAGCCAACACAGAGACAGCTATAAGCTTATGATGGTGACTCACCTCTTCATGATCTCCAGCAGGAGTGGCAGATGTTTTGGCCACTCTGCAGCTAGCTCATTTGTCAGGGAGTCCGCTACTGCTGACTCATCAGGGTCATCTGATTTGAGCTCCTTCAACAGTGACAGCTTGGCGTCTCGGACAGCCTCAGACAACTGCAGCAATGGAGCCAGTGGAATGAGTGGTCACAGGTCAAGGATTGGGCGCTTACGTGTTGGTGCTCATCACAGTACGTGATTAGGTTGATCGTTGGAAAAGGGATTTCAGTGAATGATACATAGCGCACACATGGTCTGTGGGTTGAAGCAGTGTTGGTCAGCATCACATACTGCCCAACGATGATGAGTCGGTTGTTTGGGTTTGCAAGAAGTGATTAATTGACTGAACGATAAAGATTTGCAGGACCGTAGGGTATGTGAACACCCTTATCCCTTCCATTGCAAGGCACCAACTATATTTAGCAGGCAATGTTGCATATCCTGTTGGGATGCACGTACCCTTTCCTTTGGTGGTGCCTTTTCTTTGCCATTGCCTGACTCTTCTTTTTTCTTATCCTTTGCTGCTGCTGGTGCTGGTATGAAGGCAAAGGGTGTTGAGTAGGGTGCTGCTCCTGACCCTCGCCGGAGTTGGCCTAGATTTAATGAGCCTTCAAGGATGCTACCTGCAAGTGGATACATACACATTTACATTATGTACACATTAGCTTCTGTCAATTATGCAGTATTGGCAAAAAGCAAGTATCCATGCACTCAAGAGCGTGCAGGTATAACAGGCCAGTCCTATGGGCAGCTGACATCCACCGCACAAATGCTATCACAGGTCAAGATGACCACCTGCAGGTCCTGCGAGTAGTTTTTATGTGGGTACTACCCACAAAGTAGGTCCTCTACTGATTGATATTAGATAACCCTGATGTGGTATGTATTGTGTATGATTGTGACTGAACCTTGAACGCAACTCACCCTGTGAGTCTTTTGGCAGTTTGTCCTCTGGTACAGGCCCCAGCCACAGCACTGCCCTGTCACCACCTGATAAGAAACTCTCTCCTGCT
Organism: Coelastrella sp. MACC-549; assembly: GCA_018290735.1. Taxonomy (NCBI): domain Eukaryota; kingdom Viridiplantae; phylum Chlorophyta; class Chlorophyceae; order Sphaeropleales; family Scenedesmaceae; genus Coelastrella; species Coelastrella sp. MACC-549. The sequence continues at coordinate 5,465 of JABEVS010000668.1, forward strand.
GCGCTGCCACCCGTTACTGCTGCGGCTTGACTGTTGTAGACAGGGACTGACACAGGGCTATCAAGAGTGCGGGAAAGCACCTGTAGAGATTCAGCAGGACACAGGAGTGGTGACACTGTTGGGTAATGTCAGCAGGCCCTGCTGTTACAGGTCCTGGTGTCGTTTCTTAGCTGTTTGCACATACTGTCCGTTGCACATTTCCCTGAGTTTTCAGGGTAACGGCCGGTGTAAACCGGAGGCAGGAATGTGCTCCTACCCAAGCGCCCGACTCTGCTGGGGTGTGGATCGAAAGTGGCTTGAGAATGTACTTAGTTACCCTTGTCAAGATGTCCCCACTTAGGACTCTAAGGAGGCCTTGGCTCTCGGCATTGTATGGGAGGGGTTCTCGGGTGGTTTCCCCCTTCACAATTGAGATCGAATAATCATGCACTCCGCCTTGTCCGAAAGTGGATTGAATTCACTGGGTAGATTTGAGGCGCGGGGCCGATGGCAGTAATGCTATGGCTGCAAAGTACTGATTATTATTATTATACTGTCCGTTGCGCAAGGTAACCCATATGACGTGCTGCATCATGAGCAGATGCACAGGTAACTTCTCTGCATATGTGCAACTGATCACTGAGCAGCTGACATCATGTGTACATGAAGGTGAGAGATCTGCTTTGAGTGGCATCACATGTTCAGCATGCTGCACAGCATATATGCTGCGCAGCGTGCTGAACATGTGATGCCACTTAATGCTCAACTCGCTATACATGACTAGACACCTATCCCCTGCCCTTGAGTGACCCCTGGCTGGCAGACAAGCAGCCGATCGGCCAGAGGTTTTCTAGACAGGGCTATTCGCTAAGCCTGCGGACTGCCCACAGATCACGTGGCAAAGCGCCAGCGGCACCCGGGTGTACTGGGAGTCTGGGCTGGTGTCCAGTACAGTGGTTTCTGTCTACATTCTTTCAACGATCGAGGTCTCGCTCCTGCCCTCCGCACTGATGTTTGTTCGTGGATCCATACATCGGATGTTCTTACGCATGGAAATCTGTCTGTGTACACTCCTCGCCTTGAGTGTTCAGGTCGCCTAGAAAACAACTTCAAACCTTATAGAAGTATGACTCGTTGAAGGCCGTTGCAGGTGGGCCACTGACGTAGCGTTGTTTGCTGGACAAATTTTTCAGGTACTGAAAAATTTCAATAACATTCTTCATGGAAGCAATTTACAACCACTCGAACATACTTCAGCCGCCGTTGCACAGTGGTTAGTGCGTCTGCCTTACACGCAGAAGGTCCTCAGTTCGATCCTGAGCGGTGGCAAACCTTGTTGTGTTTTAGCGCTTGACTTGGATTTATTGCACGCTGAAAGAAATCTCCATGTTGCATATTGCATCACACAGATTGCGTTGCCCATGTCTTCATTCGCATTAAATTGTAGTGACACTGACGGCTCGCTGCAAAAATGCTGTGCATTCAGTTGCAATATGATTCTCACCAGACATGTGCCCTTCAGTTTCTCCAGCAAGGCCATCTGATCATGTCTGACCATCACACGGGCAGTGTGTGCACCCTTGTTGAGGCTCACTTCCTCAGGGACTGCATCACCTGTGTACAGCAGCTGCTTCTGACTGTCAAAAACCTGTGTGATACAGCACACAAGTAGCAGACACAGCCTATGTCAAACATCGTCACAAGTCACCACCACCCCACTGCCAGCATCTCATCAGCCAGTGGTAGCAATCCAGGTCCAGCTGACAGCAACAGCAGAGTAAGGACGGAAGTAGCAACACAGCAGCTGTCGATGTGACTGCAGTGGCTGAAGCATGGTGTGGCATCGTTCTCTAACTGACCTGCGTGAGTTGTGACTCTAGTGGGCTGTCATACAGGTACCTGGCAGCAGCAGCAGCAGCAGCAGCAGCAGCAGCAGCAGCAGCAGCAGCAACATGACAGGCAATATGAAGTGGCAAGAATAAACCACAACAGAGCAAACCTGCCCTCTTTCCTGCCAGACTCCTTGGTTCATGAAACTTTTCAGTGCTTTACTCCAACATGAACGGCACGAGAGTTGACTTCAAGCTTACAACAGGGGACCACATTGCTGCTTTAATGCAGCTGCAGTATTGCAGCTGGCTAGCCCAACATTCAATTTGATATTGTAAAAAAGCTCAGCCCTGCACGCAGCAAACCAACCCCTGGTTGTGCCAGCACTGAGCCGTACCCACCTGTTTGTAACTGGTACACAGGGCTTGTACTTGCCGGCCTCTGTTATGTTAAACTCAAATGTCAGTACCAGCCGATATGCCACCCGACCACCTGGCAAGCAGTCCCTGGGGTCCAGCAAGGGTTCTATGGCAGTGTCTTTGGCTTTGAGAGTGAGGTTCACATGTGTTAACTTGGCGTCAGGCTTGATGCGCTGGCGGCGTAATGGGCTGTGCACCAGCAGCTGCATAAGGCACACGAAATGAAACAACAGCAGCTCAACGCAGCAGCAGAATGCAACAGTTGGCTGCCAGCAGAAGCCGTAATGTGCCAACTGAGTATGTATGGTGATTAAGTATGACTATCAAATTCTCCAGCACTTGAGGTTGTTTCTCTAATCATACTATGATAAGTGACTTACACAATGAGGGTATTTTGGAACACATGAAACCACGATGGACATGTAGGCTGCCGCCAGCCACTAAATCACACCACCACCACCACAGCTCATGAGCAAGCAGTTGAGTGCCTCTCACCTTGAGAGGGCCGGCTCCACCATCCAACACAAGGCCATTGCCGGCAGCAGCAGCAGGACTGCCAACAGACACAGCACCTGCGAACGGCAGCAGCAGCAGTAGCAGCAGCAGCAGCTCTCAGGGAAAGCAGTCAGTGGCAGACAACTGTCTATGTCAGCCCCAAATCAGCCAGGCTTTTTCATCCGCCCAAGAGAGTCTGTAACAGACCCCAATCACAGTCTGTTATCACCTGCTAATGTCTCAATTGCCAGCCCAACTGCATCTATCACAATCACCCCCATGTCAGCATGTTATCACCTGCTACAGTATCAACTGTCAGCCCATGAAATGACACCTCAACTTCGATGCTGCTGTCACCCAGACTGCTCCAGAACTGGCTGAGGGTCAGCTCCATGGTTGTGTCTCCAACGACCTGGAAAGCAGACGTCCACTCGCTATTTGGGCTCAGGGTCAAGTTTGACCTCAGCTCACTGTCGGTGTAGCGAACATCTGGCAGCAGTTGAGTGGCTCTGAGCAAGGAAACCACAGCAGCAGCAGCAGCAGCAGCAGCAGTGATAGTCGAGGTGATAGACAGTGCTGCAGTTGATGGAGACAAACAGCAGTAGGTGGTAACATGTCAAGTGCATGTGGCAACTGGCAGCAAATGTACGCAAGTACCACACCAATTGCAACACAACCAAAGTGAACTTGAAGATGAATCCGCACTGGTCATCAGTGCTGCTGACACACTGCACCAGTGAGTACAGGAAGCAGCTTGTTCCTGGCTTCACAAGCAAGAAAGTTGTTGCTGAACAGGTTGCGGACCACAGCAAGATTCATCCTCCAAAAACCTTACATCAAAAAAAGATCTAAGGTGTCACATCGCTAGCACACACGCCACGAAGGCCCGCGAGCGCTGCTGCTACTGCTGGAGCAGCAGCGCTCTTGCCATGTGGGCCTTGACACACATGGCATTGTAACAAAGTCTGATGACACCTCAACAATCAACAAGAACAGCAGCAGAGGGATCTGTTGAAAGTGGGTGATGCCGTCAACAGAGACATCAACTGACAAGCTCCAGGTGATGCAAAACACATCTGCAGCCCGCCAGTTGACGTTTCTGTTCACGGCAAAGTCCAGCCACGGCGGTGTGACCTGGCACCTCAGGATCATGATCACTGACCAGTGCAGCATGAGAACGTTTTGCAAACCAGTGTTGCTCCTTCATGTGCAATGTATGTGCCGCTGGTGCAGTTATGAATGATTACAGTTGGCACTGGGCCTGCTAAATGTGCCGGGCGTCCGAGGCTTGCATATCAGGTGGCGTCTGAGAGCAGATCATAAGTATTTGAAGGTGAAAAGCATACGAGTCATTCAGTGTATACCCTTCCCAGACAGAATGTTCTTTACAATCAAATGCAAGTAAATATGTGCACTAGTGTAAACAATCCTGGCGCGGTTTATAGGCTAGCTAGCAACAGCGCATGGCCGGTCATGGTCATTCATGATTCAGTACTTACTTGCAGAGAGAGAATATTCAATTATATACTGATAATGATTCTCAGAGAGAGAGATGCTAAATGCGGGAACTTGTACCGTCTCGGGCAATACTCGCCGCGGCAACTGCATGCGTCTGTTCAAGGTAGTCACATCAGTACAGTGCTGCATCAGACCTTGAGTGGAGCACAACTCGAATCTATGTGCTGGCAGTAGCGCTCTCTCTTTTGCTGATATATGGATGTCTGGCTGATGCAGAAACTCAGAGATGGCATCTCATGCAGCTTTCAGTTGTTTGGCAGGCACAGGGAAACCAGTATATACAGTTTGCCACTGGGTCTCTCCAATGAATGCATCTGCTGGTGTGCTGCTGGGTTCACCGGGGTAAGCTTCACACAAGTGGAAGGCGGTGAATCACCTTTTTACGGTGCAAACAGACTACCAGCAGCCGCAGATGTGACCTATCGCTCTGTGGCAACATTGCAACAGAGCTACAGGTCCCACCTGCGGCTGCTGGGTCTGCTTCTGCCGGTCGCAGAGATGCAATGCTGAATGCCAACAGCACCCCTATTCAACAATCATATGAGGGGGGGGGGGGGAGTGTCCACTGCAATAGAAACTACCTCAAAACATACACACACCTGCTATGTACTGGGTCGTCCAACAAACACAAAGTCAAAATATAAGAAAATATATATAATAAGTACATGATAAAAGAAATATATAAAGCAAACTATCTAAAGCAAGCTATATGGTATACTTACCTGATCAGGAACACTTTGGGGGTCCCAAATGCTCCTGCTCTGATCACAATCTCAGCCCAAGTAGCACCAGCAGGCACTGCCACAAAGCGCCTGACCTCCCTGCCAGGGCTCAACTTCAAAGGTTCAAGCTTCAGGGTATGAGGCGGCAAAACCCCACTGATACTGCTGCCGTGATTACCACGGCTGCTGTTAAACCCTACACTACTGTTGGCCCCTGTGGGTGGTTGCTCAACAACTGGTGCTGGTGTTGCTGCAGCAGCAGCACTGTCAATATCAGGGGACTCCAGCAGGTCTTGCGGTTTTATGACCGTTATTGGGATACGGAATAACGGTCCACGCCAGGATTGATCTGGGTTTATGGCGTGAACCTCTGCATAATGAAGGCCCGGGGGAAGTGATGTTGGGTCAACCTACACTTGCGAACACATCACAAGCAGCAGCAGCAGCAGCAGCAGCATGACATCAGTCTTAGACAGCTCCTGCAGCAGTCTAATCAACTCTGTGTTTTTGGTTGCTTTAGAAAAGACACAGGCATACAGAGCTAAGGGGTCTCCAGGCCAAGAATCTTTCACTTGATGAAGCAGATCTGCATGCTCTTCAGGTTTGGTTTCTTCCTGTACTCAACCAGGCAACGAATGTTGCTGGCACCTGCTGGTACAAGCACCAATGGTCCCGCCAACTCAACTTGTAGAGAGGTCTAGCCTCTTGCCAACATAGGTTTTCCCCAATCACAAATGGCCCACCTTGATCTCAAAGGTTCTGCCATTGTGGTGCAGCAGCAGCACGTCAGGTGCTTCAACCCAGGGCTGTGTAGCACTCAACACCAGTGGCTCCTCAACTGACAGCTTGTCAGCCACGGAGGCGTCCTACAGGTAAAATTCAAGGAGGAGCACAGAAAACAAGTAGATTGTTTGAACCATGTATCAGATAGAACTGCATATGTGTGTCAACCAGCTGCAAAAGCTGTCTTGCTACACTTGACATTCAGCAGCACCTGGCGAATGCTAGGATGCTCAATGCAGAATTATGGTGTGTGGAGGTACAGAGGCAGTGGTAGTATCCATGTGTAACCTTCATATATCAACCTGTTGTATTTTAACAGAGAATATCCCAAAGCATGGTCAATATGTAACAACATTGTTACTATCATTCTCACCTCATGCAGTTTTGGTGTTACTGTGACTGTGTATGTTGCTGCTGCTGCTGCTTCATGTGGCTGTCTCATGTAAACACCTCGCCTGGCAACACCTAGACCAGCACTGCAACCGGGCCCACCAGATACTGTCACTTCATACCTACAGCACCACCACCACCACCACCAGCAGCGGCGGCGGCGGCAGCAGCGACCATGTTGGCAGCGGTGAAAGCAATGGCCGCAATGCGCAGCAGCAGCAGCAAATGCGCTTTCAACATGATTCCAGCCAGTATCCCTTAAGCTGAGGGTTGACTGCTACACCTTGCTGGAAAGCACATACGACTACCTCACAGCATCAACAGCTGTAACTCAGCTATACACTTGTTACAACTTTACCTTCAGCAAAGAAGAAGCATCAATATAATCTGGGACGGGTGGCCAGTCAGCTACTTGGGAATTTGGTGGGGTTAATGCACGATTGAGACAGTCTGCATAAACCAAACCACATTCCCAAGTAGCTGACCGGCCACCCGTCCCAGAAAGCACTATCAACTGCAGCTTGTCATGACAATGCCAGGATCAAATAACATCACACACCTGACATCTGGCAAGTCCACGTCAGCTGATTTCATCAAGTACTCAAAGGCAGCATCAACCTGCAAAATATTTGCAGATCAAGCAGCACACCAGCACGTGCTACTTTCTCTCTCTCTAATATAGTTTGATACTTCACATCAGATGGTCATTGAAAGAAGAAGAATCAGCAACATACAATGCATCACCTTCATGCTGATTGTCATTGTCAGAGTTCACACTTATGATTCACTCCTAAATCAGTCAATATGCCTGGGACCTCCAGGCATGATGATAAATAAACACTGTCATGACAGTGACGAACCTGCAGCAAGCCCCTGCCGTATGTGAGTATTGCATCAGGGGAGTCTCCTCCCAGAGGCTGGCATGTGGCTTCTACTGCACGCCGCACACGATTAGGACTGATCCACTGCTGATTGCTGGCTGCTGCAGCAGCAGCATTAGTCCCAACATCATCACCTGCAGCAGCAGCAGCAGCAGTAACAGGAGTCTGCCCATGAGCCTTTGCACCATACAGCATCCTCCTGCAGCAGCCACCAGCAGCACGATGCAGCTGATACAACACGACCTACTGCAGATTTAGGAAAGCCTTTCTAAACTCAATGTCACCACATTCACTTAAATCATAGTTTGCCTCGCCTCCAGTTGATAAAGTCTTCAAGGGCGAAAAAGTAAATCACAACAGCATTTGCTCACCTGCTGCTGCTGCTGCTGATATCCAGCCCGTTGGTCCCCTGGCTCCTTGAGCCTTGAGCCCAGACAGCACCAGAGCCAGGCCACCAGCAGCACAGGGTGATGCCATGCTGGTGCCGTTCATCAGCTGACGTTTCTGAAGTGTCCAGCTGGGGACAGGAGCAATAGCACCTCCTGGGGCTGACAGAGCAACACCAATGTCACCATCCTGTGGACAGGGCAGCAGATTGGGCAGCAGAATGTATCAAGCTGACGATGATGCCATCTGGCTGACTGTTCAAGCCTCTGCAAGGTTGGGGAGTGTCTGGAATGGTGAGTGTGTTGTTTGCATTGTCTTGTTTCATAGCTATGAGTTCCTATCATGTTCTTGATTGTTAGTTGGCTTTGGATGCAACACAATCCTTTGCATACAGGATCAGCTGCATCCCAATAATGATGCATGAGCTCATGAGCTGATCAGCAACTAACCTTTCACTAGCTTAAATGCTGGCAATACCTGCAAACTCTACCAAGAGATAACTCAGGGAGCCAGCACCTATAAAGCAATTTGGACCATAACCTCTTGTTATTCTGGGCCTGCTCTGACAGGCTGTGTGGGCAGCTGTTGACTTCAAAAAAGCCGGCATTCTCTCAGTCTACGCTTGGCCAGGGTCTAGAAGACCAAAAAACTGCTAGGCATGTGTATATCAGAAACCAGTTACAAGTGGGTAAGATGGTGCCCTGCTGTAGGTTCGTTCACTTACTGCAGTAGGTCCTCTACTGCTCCACGTGTACTGCTGACCCTCTGCCAGCTTCTCTCTCAAACTGTGACCTGCTTCGGCCAGGTCAGGGCTCACATATGCACCAATACCCAATAGGGCACTTGAGGTGCCACCTGGTGCTCCTACAGTGCTGAGAGCAGGACCTGCAGCAAGACAATGTGACAGCAGGATACTCAGTGGTGCTCCCTGAAGCATATCAGCACTGGAATAAACTGCTCCAGGAGGTTTTACAGAGACACAGTTCGTACCTGCGTTGCCGGCGCTGGCCACGAAAATGACGCCGGCCTTGTGCACCGCCTCGGCAGCGACTTCGATGGCTCTACCGACATCAGGGCGTGCAGCAGGCTCGCCATAGCTCATGTTGATAATGTCCACGCCTGCATCCATGGCTGCGATGAGGGCGCGCACGAGCCCCGTCCCGGTTTCCATGCTGCCGAGACGGCTGTCGCCGATCTTGCAGGAGATTATCTGCGCGCCTGCACGGCATCAAACGGATGATACAAAGGCAGATTAGAAGATGTTCTATCACTCGGTTTATAACAAGCAGGAAAGACATCAAACATAGGACTAGCTGATATTCATCCACAGCAATGTGGCAGTTCGTGGGCAGTCACCAAGCTGCTGTTCAGCAAACAATGCTGCTGATGTACTGCATCACAAGGCATCTCTGTGGATGCCCTGGAGCACATGCAGTTGCTTCTTCACCATCCATGCACAGGCAGAACACGTCCTTGTCTGTAAAACCTATGCTGCTCATCATCACAGCAGAGCGACCTAATCTGATATCCTGCCAGATAATGACAGCCACCCGCACCTGGTGCCATTCCATTTGCTGCTGGATCTTCTGGAAAATGTGCTGCTACAATGCCAGCCACATGCGTGCCATGGGCTCCAGCATCAACCACAATACTCAGCGTATTACCTCTGTCATACACCTGCAATGCAAAGACATGCACAACAGCAGGCAGTTGACCAGCAGCACCTGCACAGTGGTGGTATCTTGACTTCGGTCTTGTCACATGCAGCCCTGAGAAGTCAAATCACTGCCTGTGCAAACAAACTCCCACTAAACAGCTCACGCAAGACAGCAGCAGTCTTGCTTCACACAAGCGCCGCTACCCTGGTTATTATGATCATGTAAGGGTTGCGAATTCTGCCGTGCAGCTGGCAACATCGAGCTGTCGTGGAGTGACCAGATTGAGCCGACGATGTAACGAGACGTACCTTGACAGCATACGCACACCCGTCCTGTTCACTCATCACGCCGTACTTCCGCTCCACCTTGAAGTCCGCCAGCGGCACAAAGTCCGCAAGCAAGCCCTTTCTCTTCGCATTGCCTGACTGCAACCCTCTGCTGCTGCTGTCCTCAGCTGCAGCAGCTCCTGTTGCTGCTGGTTCTGCTGCTGCTGCTGCTGTGTAGTCTAAATACATATCTGAGGTGTCAAGAGCAACCCTCCAGGTTGACCCATCATGCCACACAACACAATCCACTACGGGCCCTACACACCACAGTCAATTTGAGCCACAACATTAGCAGCAAGAGACCCAATCAGCGTCAGTAGGCCTGCTTTGCAGATATACTTCTAGAAGTATGTGAGAACCAAACAGCAACAAAAGGTCTGCGGTGTAGATCTGCTTCTATAAATGATTCAGACCAGGATTCATGCAGTCAAATTTGTTATATATCTTCACCAAAGAGTGACAGCTTGGGTTGCAGCCTTGGGTCAGCTGCTGCAGCGCAGGCTAAACATTGGCACTCCAACAGCAGCTGGAATAAGCTCTGTTAGTGCAAAGTGCTTTGTCAGTTGATCAAATGCTCACCGGGGTCATCCATCTTCTTGTACGCCTCCTGCAAGTACTTCAGCCGAGCCTCAAGTTCAGGTTTGCCGGGGCCAGCAGCAGCCGTTACCGCAGCATCAGCATCAGCAGCACCAGCACCAGTACCAGAGAGAATTTGTTCTGTGCCCTTGTCGCCCTCAGGCTTATCCAGGTCTGCTGTTGATGGAGCTGAGGCTGGGGCCGCCTTGCCTGCTGCTGCTAGTGCTGATGCTGTGTCTGCTACTGCTGCTCTCTGGGCCTCATCGAATGGCTTCTTGCGCTGCTCTTTCACGCGAGTCTGCATCCCAGAAAAATGGGATTTTTTTCTTATTATTTCATTGTTTTTTTTATAACAAAATCCGGCACACATCAGACAGTGAGGGTGGGCAAAAACAACAGTCAACCATGTGCTTTCGCTTGTTGCGTGACAAGAATCAGCAGGCGAGGCGATTGACAACAAGGCTGTGGCTGATGATAGCATGAGTCCCAACTTGTGATATCCCCAGCACAGCTCAACAATTTACATGGATTGGCAGCAGCTGCACAGTGCTTGCCAACATCTTGTAGTAGAATCATTTATCCCTTATGAAATGCTCGCAAGTGGCCAGCTGAATGCCATGCTATGCCTTGTAAAGCAATATAATGCAGCATTCAAGCTGCAAGGTCCACTTGAAGACCTTGAGGAGTGCATTGGACGTTGGGATAAACGCATCTGCAAACTCTGACATACAGACAGACAGCTGCTATCATACCTGCAGGTAGTACTGACAGGATTATTCCCACCTGAAGCATCTTTGGAAACAGTTCAAACAGTCTCCTGCAGCCCACATGCCACTCGCCACTGGGGTTTTGCCAGTCAGAGTTGAGTCTCAAGTTGCGCCCTGAAGCAGCTTGGATCATTCCTGAGTCGTCTGCCTTGACAACAGTAGATGTGTCAACGTCACTACTGCCAGAGCAGTCTATCATGTCAAGAATCTGACAGAACCGCAGCAGCGACAGGACACTTGCACACGAGTCAGTGAAAATAACATTTTCAACTGTGGGTATTGTCCATGGCAAGCAGTTGCTTGTGCCAATGCTCTGCACTTGATCATCAGCAAATCATAAAACTGTGTTGCTCTGTGCCCTGCTGTGTAGGCATCAAGCTGACCTTTGGTTTTCCATCTGTTGTGACTTGCAGCCCTGCAGCACTTGGATCAACACCAGTGTCAAAGATCGCTACCACGACCCCTCGACCGTCATGCTCCGGATACTTCTCAAGATACCTCAGAGCTCCTGCAAGCATATATGACAGCATTAAGCAGCACCCACTCAAACCCATCATACACAGCAGCAGCAGCAGCAGCAGCAGGGTCAATGCATGCCTTACCAAATGGATGCAGCTGATTATTGCTCGATACTGGGTGTTAAATTGTTGCCATGTTATGACCAGCAATCTGATTTCAGCATGCAGCATAAGACAGGGCCAGCTGCTTGTTCGTATGCTGCTGCAGAATTCTTTCTGAGGTGGTCAAGCCCCTGTTCATTGTTCTTGAACATTGGATGTGCCTAGCTCAGTGCGTACCTATCTCTGACTTTGGCATGGCTCCTGCAAACAGCTTATGAGCATCAGTTAGCCCAGCTGCTTTGCTTGTAGGCCTTACACCAGCTGCTGCTGCCCCTGCTGCCATGTCAGAGCCGCTGCTGCTGCTCAGATGGCTTCTGGTACCGCTCGCTGCTGTCACGTTGGTTGAAGTAGGTGTTGGGTTGAAGGCGCTAGCACTGCTGCCTGCAGTACTGAGTTTGCTGTCACTTTGAAGTTCCTTCGATAATATGATCCAATCCGAATCGCGCTCCAACTTCTGGGGAGATGGTTCGGTGGTGGGTGTACTGCTAGCTGTCCCTATTGTTGCTGATGCTTTTAATGCAGTGACGTGCCTGCTTGTGAGCCCAGCTGCAACCCTGCACGACGAGGTTATTGTATGTCATTACATTCCGATACTGTGCCTGTTGTACAGCAATGCGTACGCGATGTGTCCCGCTCGGAGATCAGACTGCAGCACCACGGCATTCAAGAATGCTTGTGAGTGTATCCCGAATACACCAGGTGGCGCTAATGACTTGCTAATGTACCTATTAGATAGATCAAGCGTCCTGCTGTCACACAGATGCGATCTTGATGGCCATGCGCGTTGAATACGATGGCTGATGTGCCCTTGAGTTACTCTGGTTATCATTTACTGGCCGATGCGCATGTGCATGAGCAGCACTGATACTTATACAATCTTGATGCTGCGACTAAGTACAGTCCTTCTTGTCTATTGATAGAACACGCTCAGGTATTGCGATCAACACATCAACATAGGAACACTGTCTGGTGAGAGACAGGTCGGCCTGAGCCAGTCATCAATAATTCCGCATATTGCTTTTGAGGCAATAGAAGCAGCTAGTAGTAGGTCAGAAGCTGAACCAGCAGTAGGCAGTACTGCACAGTACCGCACATTGTGACAATGAGCTGCAGCACCCTGGCAGGCCGTCTGGAGGCTCTGAGCGACATTGAGACGCAACAGCGTTCAAAAACCTTCAGAACACTCCATTCACTCCATTACACATCTAGCCAGCATTTGGCGCCACTAACATACCCGCCGGGCAGTGCCTCTAGAGCAGATCTGCTGGCCCAGCGCGTCCGAGGAAGATTACCTGCCAGGCTGATTACGACACCTACTCACCGCAAGAGCTCCAAAAACACAATCTGAGCGTGCACCCAGTTACCATATGGTATATGCAATGTCTGCCAGGCCATACTTGTGTCCACTGTACAGTAGCTCGCCATTTCTTCAACAGTTCAAGCGCTTCTGCATCTTGGTACAGGTGAACACTGCCTTATTAGGCAGTACTGTTGTAATAACAGTACTGTCACTAGTGATCAGGAAGCACAAAGACAAGAGCTGCACACCACAATGCCAAGCATAAACTCCATCAACCTGCTAAGCAAGATCGCTCAGATGCAGCAGCGCTGCCAGCCAGAGACTGCAATGCTGAGTCTGTTGCTAGCTGTCAGTCACTTACAACAACTGGTAATTGTTGCTGAAGCCTTCTAGGCTGATCCCATATAGCCAGTGATCAGTGACGACAAGCAAGACCTTAGCCACAACCGTAGCTGTTCAACGACTTCTCTTCTGACTATTGTCCGTCTGCCTCCCACACCATCCTGCCTCACTGGGGGGCACATGACACCAGCACCAGCTCCAGCTGCCCTGACAGGACCTGTTGGAACACCTCAGGCTGCACCTCCTAGCTGCTGCTGCAGCCACCCTCATCGCTTCTGCCGGTATCTGTTGACAGGTCAATCACCTCCATGACGTCTGCAACTGGCGATGCTGTTGCGGCTCGTGCTGCTGCTGCTGCTGGCGGGCTTGCAGTTGTAGGGGCCAGCGTGCGCTGCAGTGGCTGTGGCATGTTTGGCTGAGCTGCCTGATGTGCCTCCAACAACTGCAGACCCCTGAGCGCACCCAGCAGAACAAACGCGGCAGGGCCTCCACATCTGGACTCTTCTGCTGCTGCTGCTGCTGCTGCTGCTGCTTGTGTGTCACTAACAGAATTTCTGCTACTGCTGCTTATACCTCTCTTTCTGCTGCTTGATGCTGCTGATAATGGTACAGGCAAGCAGACCTGTCCACCAACCTGAACCTGCTGGTACAACTGCATGAGCGGACCTGCCAGTGCGCCATACTGCTGCTGTACAAGTGACTTGCCAGCTGGCTCTTCTAACTTTCGTTTTCTACTGCCCAACAGATCTTTCTTCCCTGTGCTGTGCATCAGGTAGTGCTGCACCAACTGCTGCAGCTCAGCAGCCTCAGCAGAATCCAGCACTGTAGAATCTGCTGGTGTTTCAGGCTGTTGCTGCTGCTGCTGCTCATCAGGCACGGCGGCAACCTCATGCTTCAATGAGGCAAGAGCAGCAGGACCCTGGCCTGATAACCCTGCTGCTGGTGAGGTTGGTGTGTCATGTCCCTGGTCCTGTAACCGCTGTGCTTGAGCATTGGTGCCTGTAACAGCTGCTGGGCACAAACGTCTGCGGCGCGGCTGCAGCTGCTTCCGAGGCTGCTGCCTCTGCTGCTGCTGCTGCTGCTGCTGCTGTGTTTCTTGCTGTACTGCACCTGATGGAACTAGGGCTGTAGCTGCTGCTGCTGCTGCTGGGTTGTGTTGCCTGTCATGCACCTGGACAACAGTACTCGTCCTAGCAGTGGCAGAAGGCTGCATGGCAGTAGCTGCAGTCACTGGGGATCTTGGATTGGAGCCCACAGCCTGCCGCTGCCGCTGCTGCTGCTGCTGCTGCCGGCGCCGCTGCTGCGGTGCCAGCTGCCCTTGCTGCTGCAGACCTAGGGCTTCCCTCATCCTCTGCAGATCATCAGCATCGTATACTGCTGCAAAGGTGCCTCTTCTTGTTCCCTTTGGCTTGATCAGTCTATCTCCTGCTGCATCCCAAATTCCCGTTTGTTCCCAGTAGGAGCTGCCACAGAAGTCAACAAAAAGTGTCTTATGATTTGCAGCAAGGGACTTCAGCACCGGCAGCAATTTGTCGCCCTCAACATAACCAGCGTCTTTCATGATCTTGTAGAACCTGGTCTTCAACCTTTTGAACTGCTGTACCGGGTCGCTGACCGCACCGAGCTCCAGCTCGTCTTGTTCCAACAGGTGCTGTTGACATCCATAAACCGTGATGCAATTGGGTGTGAACAGTGCAACTGGAATCGCCTGCACAAAAACGGATGATTGCCCTATGACGGAGGCCCATGATTGCCCTATGACGGAGAGAGGTTATGTAAACACTTTGTAGTTGCAGCTGTACATCATGTGGAGTATTGCCACTGTAGGTGGACTTGCAGGTTGGTCTCAGTACAGCCAATTTGCTGGAATTGTGCCACAACTAGAAACTTGTCATCAATTTCTAGATTTGCAACTGATTGAACTATCTCAGACCCTGAGGCACCATGGTAGCTCCTGCTGCCGACAACGAACCTGTAAGAAGCAGAGCCTTCCATCCTGCAGTGCTCTTGCAATATCGTCTGCGCTGCCCAATGCAGCTAGTTTCTGCATTGAGATCGGTGCAGGTCTGGTGTGTAGGTTGCTCAGCATGAGTCGAGCGGGTGTAAGCATGATGCCAGAGATACATAGATATTTTACTATGACATTCCAGTGCTGGCGTCGCTGAATCAACGTTTTGCAGTTACCTTTGCCAACCATGATCTGCAGCCAGCCGTACGAAAAACACCTTCCAGGGGGGTGCCTGCTATAGGGTGTTCGAAACGACTAAATCCCATCAGTACAACTACAAGCGCTTTGTCAGCACGACCAGTATCCGGGCCATTGGTCATTGTCAGAGCTCTTGCAGACGCTGCAAGGCGTGTGCTGCCTTTCTTCTCTTCAAAAAGTCTGCTCATGACATATCCAATTGCTTGTGCACTCCAGCGTTGATCCATACTTGCTAACAGCGCGTAAAGGTGAAGCAGCTTTGGTTCATACACTGATCACCCAGTCAGATTAGACTGCTGTAAAGACAGAGTGCGTTTGAGTCTCCGAGACGCTGCTCACCCTTGCTGAAATCGTCGTCAGAGTCGACATAAGGAGCCCACAGGCACGTGCCCAAGGATGGCGCACTCGCACAGCGATCAAGAACATCAGGCAAGACCTGAAGCCTAATCTGTGTGGATAATAACTGGACAGTCGGGATGCAAAAATGCAAAGAAAGCAAACAACTTTTTTCTGCAACGCATCTCATGAGAGAGTCTGATGGCAGCAGATTAGGCGCTTCTCCCAGCTGCTTTCTCCAGTCAGGACTCATAAGTTCGATGCTCAGCTGGCACAGGCTTTATGGACATTCTTAATCCGGGAGTAATAATAGTAATCAGTACTTTGCAGCCATAGCATTTACTGCCATCGGCCCCGCGCCTCAAATCTACCCAGTGAATTCAATCCACTTAATCCGGGAGCCTTACTACCGCAACCCTTGCATAACATCAGTTGCTGCTACTGCTGCTGCTGCTGCTGCTGAAACTACTGCTGGTGCTACTGCTGGTGATGCTGATACCTCATCAGGCTACAGCTCCTCCAGAGTTTTCACTAGTCGTATGACATGACATGCGCACACTGCGGCGCTGCCACTGGCAGTGACACCGTTGACTATGCCATGTGCATTGGCTGCTGCAGGTCAGGCACTGCCACTTAGTCAGCTGCAGCAGCTGTTACGACATGCACTCAAAGTGCAGCAGGCAGATGTCACGACCAAGTGGCTCAATACCTTGATGGCATTTCAACATGTTGCATGACTCAATTTCACTTACAATGAGTCAAGATCACTGCAGCACTTGCCCAACTACTATTGGAAAAAAGGGACACCAACTTCACGCTGCTATAGCAGTTACCGTAGCTGCTACTGTTGCGCCGCGCACACAGCGGCTTTCACTGCTACTCCAAGTGGCAGCTACTAGCTGCCATCTTAGCAGTGACTGCCACGTGTACTGCCACTCTATGCCATCCTGGCAGGATGACTGGATGTAAAGCCAATTGCTTCAACACCTCAAGCCTTGAAGTGAGTGACAGTGTCACTGGAGTTGCATCAACAGCTGCTGGAGCCACACAGTGACAGCAAGCATTGCATGCCGCATATGTGATCATTTTCATGAAAGAGATTGAGCCATGTATGTATCACTTTGAAAACTTTTTTGAACAAACCGTCTTTTCCATATACAAATTTTCCATTATGATGAGATGTTTTTTGTCCGCTATAACAGCCAGGAATGCCCTTGTGCAAAAAGAACGTGCTTGCCTGCATGTCACATGCAAGTGTTCCGGGAACATGACATTTGATATGACGCAATCCACCTTTGCACACATGTGCAATCTGCGCAAAGTAGATGTCTCGCCACATGCATATCTACTGAGACTGTCATCAGTAATTTATTGGGTCTGAAAGATGCTATCCGAGTCTTCTTGCCATTGATAAACCCATGTGCGCTGCCAACTTGGCAGCTGATGGCAACCTCCTCATGCGTTATGGAGCGGGAACAGAAGCAAAGCGTATTTTGACTATGGATATGCAAGAACGACAGCAACACCCCCTTTTACTGGCCCTGTGCACAACCTCCCTGTGAGTTAAAGCACAGCAGTTAATTCGATATTGATTGCTCTGAGTTTGCAGGGTTTGACTGCCAGTGGCAGGAATTGTTCAGGAGTCCTGATACTACATGGCATGTACTGCACTGTGATACTATCTCAGACGGACAATGACACCCCAACAGCACACTGTGATGCATAATTCTGCCGATCTAACAGTCACATCAGGATTAGCCTATTCCTTCTCAACCACTTTCAGCCGTCTGCTGCCCTTTTTAGCAGCAGTTGCACCAACCAGCTTGTCCTGTGCCTTCCAAGCCAGCAAGAATGATTGCGGACATGTACCGCGTGTGAATCTTAACAACAATACGTGGAATGTACCACGTGTGAATGTTTTGATGACACTCTCAACCTCAGATTCCGTGCATGCCCCAATCTTAGCGCACTTGGTAGCGCCAGCAGGAGTTGCATCCCTACCAAACCCAATCTCAGCAGTCAGTGGCTTGTCCTTGCCAGATCAAGGGGTTAGCACCTGCATCAAGGAGTGCCTTGATGGTGCTGCTGGTTGACTCGGGCCCTGGGTCATCGTGTGTGCTCATCCGGGTGTCACAATGAGCTGCCTAAACCCTGCCCAAGTTGCCGGAATTGACGGAACTTTGGGGGTAGCTTCGGCTGCCGACATCGTCCTGATTCAAGAATGGGTACAATTACAAAGCCCCATGAGCGACTTAAATGATGGCTCGCAGGTCTAGGACCGGGGAGGGTGTAACCCCCTCAGGATGTATTGTATTGTATTGTATTGTAATGTAAGGGGGGTTTCATTTTTACCGCCCGGCAACGGGGTGTAACTGCGGAACCAAATTGCATTGACGTCTGCCCCACCTTTGATCAATGCCTCGACTGTAATAGTCAAGCCAAGAGATGAAGCCCAATGCAGCAAGGTGTACCCAGGCCCCTGGGGCTGAGTTATACTTGGTGATATATCCATCTTCACATTAGCTCCCTTGCTGACCAGGTATGCTGCTATCTTAGAGTCCGCATCAGGCCAACAGCTGATGACTAGCTTGGTGCATGACAGAGCAACCTGCAGTGGGGTCAAGCCCCTATCATCCTTGTCATTGATCTTGGCCTTTCCAGACTCAACAATCTGCTGTACTGCTGTTAGGTTGTTTGCGGCAACAGCCACATGCAGCGGGTATTTTGCTTGATACTCCTTTTCCTGTGCTTCCTTTCTGCGGGTGTCCAACAACCGCTGATAATCTTCCTTGGCATTTTTACAATAACGCTCCACGCCTTTTTGCTGATCTGGCGGGGCAGGTGTCACCGTAGGAGATGCGTGTACCTTCTCATGTGCCTCCCACAACAGTTCCCATTGGATGAGGTCGAAATCTGTTGGGAAGCCGCTGCCTTTTCGATCCTTGAGCCTTGCATCATCAGCTTTCTTGACCTCCTCAGTTTTGCAGGCCTCAAGCTTATTACACTTCGACAGACGGTGCGCTTTGGGGTACAGTAGGGCACTAGCCTAGTAAGGGGGGTTGCTAGGTCCATCTGGAAGGGGATTGGCTCCAGCTGTGAGGAGTGTACTAAACACAAAAGACCCTATACTATGAAAGTTCCCGAGCCCAGCAACACACACTGCCCCCCAGGTGAGCGGCGTCACGGATTTATCGAAGCCTGGCAACTTGTAGGGAGTATTGGGATCAGCCCCAGCATCCAGCAGGATCTGCAGCACATACCACATGAAACCTGTGCTCCGAGTATGATACTATAGAGGTGTTTAGGGTTTAGGGCTTAGGGTTTAGGTATGTTGTGGCCTAGTAACGGAAATATCTGAATGCCAAAGAGAGATGTGACAGGGAGCCTCTAAGCCTCGCATGGTGTGACGAGTTGGGACCGCAGCTACTATTGGCGATCGTTGCCACTTGAGTCAATTGCTCCAGCGCGAGATAATCTATTGATATATATATATATGACAAATTGTCAATGTTTATATTAAGATTTCCCTTATGACAACATAACAGCAGCTGTAGGTGCCCCTACTCAGTACTGTCAGGTGGTACTGCATATAGCCTGCTGGCTAAGGGCTAAGTTGGCCTTGACTCGTGCCGCTGCAGAGAAAACGGCTTGAACGTCCTCCGCATGGAATAATCACCGATAATATCACAAATACGGGCGCTGCTGCAAACATACCATAGAAAGTGGCATTGTTTGGAATGGAGTGCCAGTACCCGGTGCCGCTAAATATTGCTACCTAGGATTGTGGTTTCAGAATACATTGGCTTGGGATGTTCATTTTGATCATATTGTGAAGAAGGTTCAGAATACCAAGAATCGTTACATGCCTATTTGGAAAAGTAGGCATATTGCAGTTGAAGTGAAGCGTATTGTGTTGTTAACATGTGTGCGTCCAATAATTGAGTACTAGTATGGTTCAGAAGTCTGGATACCAACGTGTCAGCAACAGAGCAAGTTGGACAGCATGCAGACTGACATATTGAAGACATGCATGCATATTCTAAAGGACAATCCGTGCAACAAAGCTCTACTTGCTGAGTGGGGTTTGAAGCCTATGCATAAATGGTTGCATGAACGTTTGCTGATGTTCTATGCCAAGTTGTGGATGATGCCGGATTGCAGGTTGCCTAAGAAAGCATTTGATGCATCTTGGAGGAAAAATGGCAGGGTTGTGGTCTTGCCTTGGCACAAATATGTTGGTGCTTTGCTAATTAAGTACGGCGCTAATAGGAATTATGCTGCAATCTCTGAATACAGTAAATGCAAATCTGTTATCAAGTCCTGTGTAAAGTCTGTGTGGCAGGATGATCTCACATTAAAGTCCACACTTGAGATGGTCACCTTGAAAAGATATGTAGATTGGGTATGCCCTACTCTTGTTAATACTTTGTCATTAAAGTCGCCTAGGCCAATCTGCAAATGATGTTGCCTACATATGGTGTTGAGTTGTTTATGAGGGTTCGTTTGTCATGTCTGCCAGTCAAATGCAGGACTGCTAGGTTCAGGAGAAATGTTGATGGAGATGATATAGATGTTGGGCAACGTGGTGTTGACCGTGGTCATTTACTTTGTCCAGCATGTTCGACTGAAGAAGAGTCGTTGTCACACTTGTTGT
>JABEVS010000669.1:4359-25150 GCA_018290735.1 Coelastrella sp. MACC-549
AGAGGAGGCTGAGATGTGGTAGAAAAAGCAGGAGAAGGTGAGGAAGACAGGGGGACACGGAAATAGGGGGAGTGGCGGGTGTTTGAGGTGAGGCTCGGCAAGTATATCTGGAGGATTATTGGTTATGGAATTTTGACTGTGCGTGAGGTGGTGGGGGGGGGGGGGGGGGGGGGGGGTGGGGGGGGGGGGGGGGAAGGGGGGGGGGGGGGGGGGGGGGGGGGGGGGGGGAGAGCAGCATATTGCGGCAACACAATGGCACCAGTCAGTACACAGCGATGCGCACGTTATGACCAAGCTGCATAACCTGTTGTTCTGATGTGTGCAGTTGATGAGGAGAAGGAGCTGCTGCAGTATCCTCCCCGGCCCATGCCGTCTGATGCCTGCACTTGTCGACATGGGTGGGGTAAGACACGGGTGCCCATGGAGTGCCCCAGCCCCTGGTCAAGCGCTGCAGGAACCAGCCAGGTAGGCGCAAGTTCTGGCCCTGGGACCAATTCTCCAGAGGTTGAGTGGCTGTCGTGCTGCCTGCAGCAGTGGCAAGAACTCCTCCATGTGCCCAATAGCTATGTTGGGTGGCTTGCACCCTGCAGTCTCCTTTACTCACAAGCAGCTGTGTACCTGCAGCATGGCAGGGCCGTTACAGCCTCTTGCAGGCCTCAACGTCTTGCAGGCCTCAACGTCTTGCAGGCCTCAACGTCTTGCAGGCCTCAACGTCTTGCAGGCCTCAACGTCTTGCAGGCCTCAACGTCTTGCAGGCCTCAACGTCTTGTGGTGCCATAGAACTTGTAAGGGTGTTGTGCGGGTGTACACCCACATGTGGATGATGCGGTGCTTGCGTGCTTGCAGGTGCGGCCAGCACTGGCCCTGGCAAAAACTGGTGAGCTGGTGGAGGTGGGAACAGGCAAGCCAGCCCTATTGCGAGGCATTAATTGGTTTGGCTGGAGTGTTGGGGCCTTCAACTTTGATGGTCAGTGGGCGTTCTGTGATGACAATACAACTGACAGTACACCCCCTTGTCAGCAGGATGGCGACATTCCCCCATATGGGATACCAGATCAGGGCAAATACTCGGCTGCTGTAGGAGAAGCCGGACAGAGGCTCCTCAATATCACATACTGGGGCAAGCGACGCATGACAAATGACTTTGCTGCTGTGGTGTATCGTATCAAACTGCTGGGGTTCAATGCAATCCGAGTGCAGTTTAAATTCAGTGATCTCAACATGGATTTGCCATCTGGAACCACACCAGAGTTCTTCCCTTGCCTGGTGAGCGGCTGCAGCATAAGCGTCCACAGCAGTGACAGGTCGGCAGCGCTACATGCTGTGACTGCTGCTTGGTGACACCCCTGTCACAGAACAACATGATTCCAGGTGTCACCTGCAAGATGTGGCCGAGTAGATATTTCTACATTCCAGAACACTTCAACTAGTGGCCATTGAGGTAGCAATGCAATGCTGTGCTTGCCATAACACCAGGTGGAGTGTATAGTGTTTCACTGAGTCCAAGCAGTTGTGCTGTACCTGCAGCATGATTCTGACGAGTACATTGGCATACAGAAGACCATGGACCCTCAGCTGATAGCAGGATTGGGCGACAAGTTTTCATTAGAGTCAGTGAAGCCATATCTCCCCAAGTACAAGGGCATGCAGCATCCACCCCCACAGACTGGAAACCCTCAGTGTGATAACTCTCCATGGTCAGTGCCCTTCCTGGCCAACTACACCGGTGGGCAGGGCAGGGCGCTGAAACTCACAATGTGCAACTGGTACCTGCCCCAGGGCCCGGGTGTACCTGCAGTCTACAGGTTCTTGTGGCAGCTGCAGTACCTGGTGTCACAGGGCTTCTACATCCTGCTTGACTACAGCAGCACCCGTGATCGGGAGGTGAATGTTGAGAACCCCCAGCTGCTGGCAGAGAACTGGGGCAACCTCTGGAAGATCATGACAGATATACCAGCTTACAAGGAGTACATGGCTGGCCGCATTTTTCCAGACCTGGTCAATGAACCAAGGTGAGTTGTGTTACAGTCGGTCGATCATCGGCAGTAGCAGCCCCAGCCAGTGACACTTATGCAAAGCTGGCTGCTGCTTACAGAACTGCTCAACCATGCACAGGATAGGGTGGCTGCTGCAGGATTGGTGGCTTCCCAATGGCTTGACTCCACCAGCAACAAATCAGCAAATGCCATTGCAGCTGTTTGAGCAGTGGCTCCAAGTAGTATCAGTGGGCTGACTGGCGACCAAGATCCACACGTACTGTGCTTGTGCATGTGTTTGCTGCATCAACAGCCGCTGGGGATGCCAGTGGCAGGACACATGTCACGAGACCAATGGCACAAAGGCCTGCGCCCCAATGCTACAGACATTTGGCCTGGCAGCCGCAGCCATATGGAAAGCAGACCCTAACGTGCCTCTATTTATCAACGGCCTTGGTCAAGACAATAGCACCAAGTGGTCTCAGTGTGGCAACTTTTACCCTGGCATGCACTGGGGGGACGGCTTCATCACGAACAAGAAGATGATTGATCAGTATGACATCAGTGACCCCAGTGACATTTTCACAACAGCTTTTACACAGAGGCTTGGCATATTCAGCATAGAGAAGGGGGAAGCACAGGTAGGCCTGCTGCTCTTGCACTGAGCTGGTTGGCACTTTGTTTTTGATTGCAGCGATACCACGGACAATAAGCACATGATCGCACATGCTTCTGATGCAGGCAGACTGTTTGGTACTGGTGGAAAGTGGGAATGTATGCTGTTGTGTGTATAGATGTGTCTAGCAGACACAGGAGCACTGTGGCGCAAGCTATGTGCCGCACACTGCAGTGCGGCAGCCCAGGCTCTGTGTCATGTCACTTTTGGATACTGGTCTCAGCTGTTTTGCTCATGCATGCCCGCCTCCTGTATGCCTTTCCCTGTGTTTCGCAGATGCCTCGAATTGTGTTATCGCCTCACATCTACCCTGGTACTATCACTGGTGACCCCAACATGCTGACACAGAGTATGGGGGCCATCACCTACCGCTGGGACCTCAGCTGGGGCTGGAAGATGCAGGGCCTAGACTCAACATCAGACGTAGGTCACTCAAGAAGCATAGCAGCACTGCAGTAGCTTTCCATACAGGCCACATGATACAGAATCTGCATTCATGTACCTCAAGTGTACACTGCATATTGTTGCTTGATGCAGTCTCTTGCCAGGAAAGCTGTAGGAGGAGGCAGTTTTCTGCACCCACACATGCTCCCTAGTTAACACACTCTGTATGTGCTGGCGGCTCTTCCTCAAGCAGTGTGCAACACCCAATGTGTGTGGTTCGTTTGCTGTTGCGCTGCAGGGAGCCCGGATTCCTCCTCTGCCTGTTGTGATAGGTGAGGTAGGAGCCAAGGACTGGGGTGACAACTCTGTCAACAACACAGACACCACACACTACACGCAGGCGGATAAGATCTGGCTCAACATTGTAGCCAGCTATCTCAGGGCTCTGTCTGAGAAGACAGGCAGACAGCCCTCCTGGTTCTTCTGGGCCTGGAATGCAAACTCTGGTGATACCAAGGGTTTAGTCGGGCCCAACACGACATGGAGGGAAATCCAATGGATTAAAATGCGGCTGCTGATACGAGCATTTGGCTTGCGGCCGTGGTACTGTGGCTGGTGGCCAGACTTTTGTGATACTGTGCAATGGTGAACAGCTCTCACTGTTGCCAATTGACCCATGTGATCCTGCTGGGTAGCCTAGGTACACCACCTGAGGGGAAGGCTGATGCACGCCATGGAATGAATTGTGAATTGTCAGGTCCATCATATCCGTCAATGCTTGCTCTCTGTATGTTACCTATGAGAGTTTGCTTCATGCAAGTCAACCTGCATTCGCTTTTGCTCAACCATCTGTGCAGTGCAACGCTGTGGCATGAGACAGAGTCCCACGATTGCCAGCAACCATTTCTTGCACCCGGATGCACATCCCTCAATTGTGTTGCTGAGTGTCTTGTGCATGTAGTGCAGTCCAGATTGCTGCAGCTCTGCCGGTGCCAGTAGCTTACACCAGGGGTCTTCATTGTCGTGTACTGTCTTGTTCTGCCCAACACCTCAAGCGGGTGACAACAAAATCGAACTGCAGTACAGCTGGTGATTGTACCAGAGTAATGGGGTTTTGTTGCAAACAAAGCAGGAATGCATTGATGGCAAAAGCTTTTGGCTCAGCAAGGACCTTCCAGCAAGAGTTCTGCCAGCCGACGTGGATCCCCCTTATGGCCATGTGTGTGCTTTATGTGAGAGGGTGTACATGATGTCGTGTATTGTGTTTACACAGCGTTAATGATGTACATTAGTAGAGGCTAAAGCAGTGTTGCATTGTGCCGCTTGTTCAGGCATGCCATGCCACTATGCTAAGGAACTCAACGTTTGAGTAGATGGCTTAGCCCAACGGTATCTACCTATCTCACTGGCAGTACATCCTTTTGCCTGGATCGGATGGGTTCTTCCTGGTCCTGCTGAGACATGCAGGCAGGGGACCTGCACAAGGTGGTCGGAAGGACATGTGGAAGAATGGATTCAACACCTGCATAGTCTACTGTTCTTGTGCCGCACTGGCACTGGTCCCCTATCATAGGCCAATGATATCTGTTCCTGGGCGATGTCAGAGTCAGAGCATTTGCCACTGAGATAGTAGCATTTCAATTGCCAACCAGTGCTTGCCATGCGCTACTTCGTGTATACGTCTTCCGATGGGCCATAGCTATTCCTCCGAGATCTCTGGGCGAGCCTCGTGCTTTCTGCTGTGGTCCAGTGCAGCTTCGGCAGTGAAGTCCCGTGATCCTGACTTGACAGCATGAGCCATCCAGGCTGCCTAGAGGTTGATACCTCCAGCAATGAACTGGCTGTTGCATGGGCCGGTAAAAGTGGACTGTACGCGCATGAAACTCACTGTTCAGTTTGCTTGCCATGCTGCTTTTGACAGAAGCAGCTTCGGAAGCAATCTCATGAAGCTGCAAATACTCTGGAGCACTGTACAACACTGTGGTTGCTTAAGTCCTCAGATTAGGCATGTTAGAGTCTTCTGGTGGCCGATGAGCGTGCTGTAGGCAGCTGATGAGACTTTGGCCAGGGCACCGCGCTGAGGTGACCGCAGGTCCCAACACCACAACTGTTACTGCACCGCTGGCGCAAATCAATAGCCGATGAAGCTTGTGGCAGCGTTGCATCCAACGCTGAGGAGCCTGCATGACAGGTTTGCTGTATCGACAGTCTCCACTGGTTCCGCAGCATTGCTGTCAGCGTGCGATGGGAAAATTAGTTCGCACGCATGGTGGATGCAAGAAAATTCAAGTAATTAATCTGTCTGTGCATCTTCGTACGCCTTTGTTGAAGCCAAATATATTGCCTCCTACGCCATTCTTCAATCGCAGTCACACTCCACGCGGCCAGCAGAAAGAAAAGGAGCAGTGAAGGGGAGGGACAGGTCGGTGTTACATATTTATATGTCGGTGGTCTGGTCATCTGCTTGCCTGCTGAGCGGTTACCATCTGTTTGCAGGGACCCTGCCAAGTGGCTGCACCACAGTCTGAAGACAATCCACAGGGTATGCAGCTGGTCTTCTCATTGTAGCATGCACAAAAAGCCTGTATCAGGTATTGAGCACCATCGTCAAGCATTTCGCGAAGTGCAGATGATGGTTGCAGCATATCCACCTCCCGTGCCTGCCACCATGTGCCTGCATGCAGGCCCTCAAACAGGCAAAGAGCTTTGAGATACGAAAGATCACTCGACGACTTGCTCAGTCTCGCAAGGAGGCAGATGGGAAGCAGCAGCAAGCAGCAGGTAAAACAGAGCTAGCCCAGCAAAGTCAAGTATCAGCACCCAGAGCCAGTGCACTAATGCTGATGTGCTGATATGCAGGTCCTGATGCAACGGCCAAGCTTCAACGGCAGCTTCAGGCAGCGAAGCAGGCAGATCTGGAATATCTGGCACAGCAGGTGTGATGCACAACAGCAGGCAGCTGTGGTATCATGCATCTCACATGCCAGGAGCTCACAAACACTAGAGGTCGTGCTGCAACTGTGGTCTGTGGTTAGAAACGACCACACTTGTCAGTGAAGTTGAATCTGCTCAGTGCTTGCAGGCTGACAGCTGCTATGCAATGCATCTGCAGTATTGAGTCTTTCAGGGGAATGGATGTTGTATAGTGGAGCTGGAATCCAGACACGTATTGCCGATATGCAGGTTGGTAGTGCTATTGGGTATGGCTGAATCGTAGTTTGATTGCCATAAACGCGGTCTGCTACTGTTGCTTTGTCACAGGCAGCAGCAAAGGCAGGCCTGGTGGTCAACATCAGTGCAGCTGCAGAAACAGCAGTGGCAATGGCAGCAGCAGCTCCTGCAGCAGCAGCCGGGGATGCAGTTGCTGCAGCTGTACATCAGCGGCTGATATCAGCAACTTGTGTGCAGAAACAAGTTCATGAGCAGACCACAGAGTTCAAACGCAGGTTTGCAGACATGCAGCAAGCGCAGCAGAAGCTGCTGGTACCAGCAACAGAAGCAGAGGACATTGAGGTTCATCAACAAGCAGCAGAACACGCTAGCAAGCGGCACAGGAAGCTGCCAGCAGCTGATGACACAAAGGATCTCAGCACTGCTGCTGCTGCTGCTGCTAACCAGCTGGTTTGCAGTGACGGCAGTCGGGTGGTTCTTTCGGATGCTGACCCAAGTGCACTCACCCATTGTGAGGATCATGGCGATGGAGCCCTCAGCAGCAGTGATGCAGATGATGGCAGCAGCAGCAGTATAGACCTAGAGGCTGAATACGAGGCACAGCAGCAGCAGCAGCAGCAAGTTGGTGAAGGTCCGCCTGATGACACCGAGCTGGATGCTCAGACCCTGGCAGCCCTAGACAAGCTAAGACAGAGGTGCGCTAGGCATGGCCACGTGCAGCACATGTCATCTCATGAATGGTTGTTTCTCAGAGCCAAGGCCATCTTATGGCAGATCTGGTGCAACAGTGTAGACTCATGTATCTGCCTGCCTGCCCGTGGTCCTTGTCTGCTTCTCACATCCTGCTGAGGCTGTGCTGCCTGTTGCTGATGCTGCTGCCTGTACAGGGCAGCAGCAGCAGCAGCAGCAGCAGCGGATGCTTCTGGATCTGATGATTCAGGTGTCATCATAGACTCGGATGATGATGCTGAGTTGTCTGACCGGGACAGCACGGACAAGCAGCAACAGCTGAAGCAGAGTAAGAAACAGCAACAGCACAAGGATGTCACGTACCCTCCGCCACCGCCACAGCAGCAGCTGAGCAGGGCTGAGAGGCTGCAGCTCAAGAAGCGTCAGAAGTTAGAAAAGCTGCTGAAGCGGGGCAAGCGCATCGGTCAGCGCATGAGACGCCAGCTGTATGAGAAGCTCTACGGCAGAGAGGCCAACCACCTCAAGGTGTGTGCCCTGCTTGTCCCGGAGGGGGGGGGGGAGGAGGGGGGATCAGCAGAATCAGTGTCACAGGAAGTTGACATGTTTGAGAATCACAAGTTTCAATTATGCGCTGTCATTGCAAGGGCCCAGAGTAGATTATCAAAGGCATGATGGTAGTCCCGCCGACAACAGTGAGTGGGTTACACTCCTCAGTCAGGGCAGGGTGGTGCAGCAGTCAAACACCATCAGACTCTCTGGCACATTAACTTATTGCTTTCACAAGCCCATTGCACTCTATTGACGCACTTTGTGTCTTTGCTTGTACTGCTGATGTTGGTGGTGGGTGTAGGGTGGTCAGCCGGACACCCAGCAAGGGGGTGATCTACACCAGCAAGCTGCAGCAGCTGGCAGATCTGGTGCTAGACGGGGGAACATAGGCAAAGAACGACAGCAGCAGACAGCTGCAGGCAGGCAGCAGCAACAGCAGCAGCGAAACAGGCCTGACAGCCAGCAG
Source organism: Coelastrella sp. MACC-549 (assembly GCA_018290735.1). NCBI lineage: Eukaryota > Viridiplantae > Chlorophyta > Chlorophyceae > Sphaeropleales > Scenedesmaceae > Coelastrella > Coelastrella sp. MACC-549. Next base: position 12,272 of record JABEVS010000669.1, read on the forward strand.
CTGCAAGAGTCCTTGCATCCCTCCTGGGCTGCTCAGAAGCAGCAGAAGCAGCAGATTGTAGCAGCGACAGCTGCAAACAAGGCAGCAACAAAGGTTGTATTTGGAGATGATGGTCAAACAACTGTGACATGGCAACCTTCCTACACTAAGCAGCATCAGGATCCCAAAACGGAGCATCAGTTGCCAGGCAGGCAGCCAAGCTACCCTTCAAAGCAGCGGGAGTTGGTTGTCAGCAACAAGCCCCGGGTTGCACAGTCTGCTGGCAGCAGTGTCAAGGAGAGTGCTCGGGGAGGCCCACAAGCTGAGCAGTTGCATCCCTCATGGCAGGCCAAGAAGCAGCAGCAGGCGCTCACAACAGCACCACCACTTGGGAGAAAGACTGTCTTTAGTGATGACTGATCATGGTGGCGCCATGCGCTGGGGAGAGTGTGCTGTGCGGATGCTGTGCGCTTGGTTTTTTGTTAAGGTGACATGCCTGGGTGATAAGTCTAATGAATTCGCAACAGAAGCGATTGCAACAGAAGCGAGCAGTGGGATGTCGGGCATCTAGGGATATCCCTCCCATTATTCAGCAACCATGATATCACGGCGCCAGCGGCCGGCCAGGTACCTGATTGGTAGGCAATTTCGACTGCCAAGTTGAGGTCTCACTAGCAGCATCACGGCAACCCGTGACTGCTACACCATCATGGTAGGGTCTCACAATTAGTAATGGTTGTAGGGCTCTGCCCATATATAATGCTGTTAGGTGATTTCACACAGCCTGTGGAGTTGTAATACGCTGAACAAACAAATGCTGTACTCAGTACTACTGAGTAATATATATATATATATATATATATATATATATATACACATATATGTGGCCACAACAGCACAAAGCTAGCAAACAGATCATTGTGTTTTGGCAACTGACTGCTGTAACAGCCCTGGCAGCAACGTCTTCTGAGCTTTCTACGCCCAGATCATGTCTGTGCCACAAAAAGCTTGCAGCAGGCCACTTAGAGTGTACGACCGGTTGCGTTAGCTGCATCGCGCAGACACACCTCAAAAAATTTGTCAGATTATCCCCGGTGGGATGGTCCCATGGGCGATAGTTGCGGCCATTAAGATCAGAGGTTCCACTGTTCTAGCTAGCCTAGCCACAGCAACAGAAGAAAAATATCCTACTGTTGCGTCTTGAACAGCCAGACACCTACTGTAACCGAGCTAGCTAACTTACTGTTTCGAGCTGAGTCGCTATTACAGCTGTTACTGCTCTGCAACCAGTAGGTCGTAGATAGCATGCTCAACAATACCCTGCAAAGGACAGGAATGCGCAACGTGTAAAAGCAGCATGCAGGGATCAGTGTGTATGACAGTGGACTGCAGCTCAGCTGAGTGGTGCAGTCTCAATCCTAGGCTGGCTCTAGCCGCTAGATACATGATATATCACATGCTTGACCCAAGCCCAAGCCTGCTCCAAGTTGCTGTCTGGGCTGGTGCTCACAAACAACAACCATCTGTACTGACCACACCAAGATGTGACATGGAAATCCTGACAGATTGCATAATGTTGTGGCAACAGCTCAAACCTGATTTTGATAGGCGCTGTAGGCTAAACTGCACAGAGTGTGACAGGGCCTCACCTGATGCCAGTCTTGGTTCAACAGCTTCACTGGTTGTCCATGTCTATTCACCAACACCTTCTGAAAGTTCCACACAAACTCCCGTCCAGGTCCTGTGCCCCCTCCACCCCCCTGGTCAATGGGCAGTTCACGCTTCAGGAACTTAAACACAGGGTGTGCAGTTGGACCATTCACATCCGTCTTGCTGAACAGCGGGAAACTGACATTGTATGTGTTCTTAGCCCACAGCTTGATCTCCGCATTGGTGCCAGGCTCCTGATCCCTGAAGGACAGTAACATTCAAGCAGGTGGAAGCCCAGCAGCATGAGAGCACACCCTGCTATGAGTGTACTTTGCGCTCACACCAGTTCAACAGCCCTCTTGCCTCAAAAGTGACCATGAGCTGGGAGCTGTGCAACAATGAGACTGATGTGAAAACAGGCACTGCTCTACGTGATCCAGCGGGCAGCATGCCCTGCACATGTGGAGGTCAAGTCAAAGGTGCAGTGCCCACAGCTGTCAGGCTTGTCTGGTCATATGCTTCGTCAGCATGCAACCCACAGAGTGCTGCAGGAATCTGCTTCAGCACGGTGTCTGCTTCTGTTTTCAGTCAGACTCACCCAAACTGGTTGCAGGGGAATGCCAAGATCTCCAGGCCATGTGAGTGATACTTGTTGTAGGCTTCCTGCAGTCCCTTGTAGTTGCTGTCTGTGAAACCACAGTGGCTGGCAACGTTCACCACCAGCGTGATCTGACCAGCATAGTCAGACAACTTGACCTCTTTGCCATCAATATCCACAGCACTCTGAGCACAGACAGTAGGAGGTGGCGGTAGGGACAGTACTCAGCACAAACAGTGTCACATGTTTGGAACAAATTTCATTCATACATAGTAAGCACAGTCTTGACACAGATGACTCACTGCCAACCAAAACAAAATTCTGAGCTGCATTCTGATTAGCAGGTGCAGGCAGCATCTGTCTGGTCGGCTGAACAGCCATAACCTCTCAGCAGGGCTCTGCTTGGTCTGCTTATCAGACACAGGCCTTGACCTCCATCATGGTGCAAAAACAGAGAGCAGGTGTCAATATACAGGCAGCCGGCAGGCAGGCAGCCAGCATCTGTTGGTAGCACTCCAACAGGGACATCTGGGCAGCTCCGCAACCCAGCAATTATGCATGTGCAAGCCCTATCTGATGCTGACTGTTTGGCCACAGCTATACATGACACAGCAGCGGCACCTCATGCAAACAATGCCTCACCAGTGTGTAGAGTCCCTGAGGCGTGGCATACGGGTCCTTGAGCACTGCATGATCCTCATGGTGCTGCTGGGCTTCAGGGGTGCCATCAGCAGACCACTCGGGCAGAACATCTGCCTCCCGCTGAAGATGCTGCTGCTGTTGTGGCTGCTGGTGCTCATGTGGTGGTTGCTGTTGTGGAGGCTGATGTTGTGGAGCCTGCTGATATGGAGCCTGCTGATGTGGCTGCTGCTGATGTGGCTGCTGCTGATGTGTGGCTGGTGGATGGTGTGGTGCAGTGGCCTGTTGGGGTGCAGTGGTATGTTGTGCGGAGTGATCAGTGGCTGCATGGTCAGGTGGACCACCGCCTACTGAATGAGCAGGAGGTAGGCCTGCATGTTGCTGCCCCGGCACTGCTCCTGTTGCTGCGTGATGGCCAGCTGTGTTGACAATCATGCTGCCATCATCATCCGGTATGGGCGCTGCATGGTCATGCTGTATGTGCTTGTGATGCTGCATGTGTGGATCTCTGCCTGTGGTGTACTGGTGCTGGCCATGAGGGGTGTCGTAGTGATCATGATCAGTGTATTGGGAGTGGTCATTGTTATTGTGGGAATGACCGACGTGATGATGGTGATCATGTGAGTCCTGAAGGTGCACAAATACCACACATCTGACATACATGCAGCATTGGAGGAACCCATTCCCAGCTCCTCTCTGTTGCCATGTTGCAGATAGCCAGTATACTGAAGGTGGACTGCTTCTGTGCGTGATTGCAAATGTGAAGCAAGAAGCTACCATGGAAGACATCCTGTCGTTGATCCATGCACTGGTGGTTTTGGTATTATCACATGATGCTAACAGACAAGGTGCCAATCAACTACTGCTGCTGACATACTCACCCAGTGGTCTGCCAAGTCCTCCAATCCCTCTCCCTCTCCAGTCCCAGCTCCAGCGTGTCTGAAGTTCTTGGAGATGCGTGTGATAAAAAAGACCGTGCCGATCAAGAGACCAACTAGGATCACGTTCCTGAAGCAAGGGCAGCATGTCAGGCACCTAAGAGACTCGCGGCCAGGATACCAGATCAACCTCCCTGCGACATGTTGGTTGACAGGGACGATATAGTTCAATGGTTCTTCAAGGCTGACCAGGCAAACTTCATGGTACAAAGGCCGCCTTAAGTAGTCTGCTGGTCCAGGTGGTTGGCTGATCACGATATGCAAAATGAGCATCAGCAGCTAGCCAGCCGCACCTAATCAAGCTATTGCTACTAGTTTTGCCTTTGGAGTAGCCGCTTGAGCTTGAAGACCTTGGCAACATTGGCCCTTCATTCGCATTGAAGCGAATCCGCCTGGTAGCCATGTCCAGCAATGCCTGACAGATACGGTTGAGTATGCCACTTTCTTATCAACTCCAGTTCATGATGTCTCTCTGGCGAGAAATCCCCGGACTTGCACAAAGCGTCAGCAGATGAGCTGTGCGGGGCATGAGATCACAAAACAGTTGCATCACCCTACACACACGGTTTCACCACCCTGGCTGCACACTGTGGGTGGCAGCGGCCTCAACGGACTTCCTGGCAGGAAGGTACTCCAAGTGACATGACAAGCTTGGTGACAAGGAGGCCCGAGGCATCTTAAAGGCCTTGAATTGCAAAGCTGGACGCATCTGCTGCAAAATATGCCGGTGGTCCCTGCTGGAGCACAACAGAAACAAACTGCGCCAAATACTGGGTGTGACCGCCCTGTGCTTAGGACGTCGCAAACTCTTTCAACAACACAAAAGATGTAAGCACAGATCCTTACAACTGGTTGCCTGCTTTGCCGCCTATTGCGGACATAGGTCACCTGACACGTAACCCTGGTCCCTACCCATCATGCGAGAAGAACGTTTAAGCTCTTGAAGACTACATGCGTTTGGTGTCCCTGTTTCTGGTCAACCACACTGCAGCGGAGGCGAAATTGGCCAATGAATGTGCACCAGCAGCAACCCAGACATTGGCTGAGCTGAGAAACACAATACCATACAGCCAACCAACCACAGTCGCCCAAGCAGCAAATGCCACATTTCTACCACCAGTAACATGCAACACCCCAAACACAACACCAGATAACAGCACGCCCCTATAATCAGGGAAGGTGGCTGGTATCAGCCCACCCCGAAAGAGAAACTCCTCTGTGACCGCTGTCAACACCGCCACCAGCATCACGTCAGGCCAGCTCAGGGGGGTCAGCAACTGCTTGTTTGACCGATCAGTTGCTGCTGCAAAGTCTGGCCAGGACTTCAACAAGGCGAACCTTGCAGCTGTTACGCCTGTCGCTGCTGCAAACATGATTACAGCATTGGGTGCAGATTCCACGCCTACAGGAATTCGCAGCAGCTGATTGATAACTGCCTGATCAGTGCCCAACAGGCTTGCTGCTTGCTGCTGAGCAAATGCATGCAAGGCCGCTGCTGCCGCTGCCATGGCCAGGCTTGTAGTTAAGCACGCACCAAGCACCTGCTCCCTGCCCACTGCAGGTAGCTCTGCACTGCTTGTACTGCTGCTGCTGACAGCAGATCCTGCTGGTGGTGGTGTCATTGGCGGCATGGTTGGTATCACTGCAGGGACCGGTTCCACCAGTATCTGCTTGCCTGTCTTGCTGCTATTGCTGCTGCTGGGTGCTGTACTGGCTGGCGGCAATCTAGTGTTCTTGTTGCCCATACTGCTGCTTGCATCTTGCTCGGCTGCCTGCTGCCCAGCAGCACCAGCTCTTGTTGTTGGTTGCTGATGTGCTGCTGCTGTTGCTGCTGATTGTTGAGCTTCAAGCTGTGCCCTTGTCTTCATAAAACCTGTTTTTGGATTCCACATGGGGACATCCTGCTCTGCTGTCTGCTGGGTTGAGGGTCTGTCATCGCCCCAGGACCACTTGCCATCACCGATGCTGCTCACAGACGACTGCTGGGGTCTGGGAAAGACAGGGTACAGGTCTTCAGGGCGGGGGCCTGCAGCACATGACAGAGATGTTCCAACAAGGACAGCCAGGATTTTGCTGCTTGAAGAGTTTGTCCTTGGTCCAAAGTAGCAGTGATGGCTTGTACCTGCTGAGTCAACAGTCAAGGGCACTGCAATGTGCTGATACCATGCAATACTTGCTGCTGCACATCTTGAAGCAGAGAATAATGCATAGGTACAATGTTGGGGCCCAACGCTGCTAGGCTCACTTGTGCCTGCGGGCCTGTTTGCTGTCGCAGGGGCTTTGGGAGCTTTACTACCAGGTACCAGAATCACTGACTTGTCATGGATATCTACGTCTTCTTCATGCTCATCTTCATGTGCATAGTCTGCAAAAAAGGTGAGATGCTAGTTTCAAATCATGCATCCTGAGGTGCTGTGCAAGTGCTATGCCTGAGTGGTACAGTACGTCAGCGGAAGGTTGCATGCGGTTACATAGCAAACAGGCGATGCCATTGTGGGCAATCAAAACACCTCACCCACGTATATGCGCCCTGAAACTGGGCCCTTTGGTTTTCGGGTCCTTTTCCTCTGGGGCTTTGGCTTCTTGGCTGCTGCTGTTGTCATCACACGACTCTGCATGTCAAACAGATGCCCTGAGCGTGAAAACAACAACAGCACATTATTCCTGTGAGCAACATACAGGTTCCCAGGCCGTTGAACGTACATGGGGCGTTTGGCAGCTTGACCTGAGTTGCAGGTGGGATGCCAGGTGCCCAAAAAGGCGCGATGGCGTCAGCATATTGTCGACGAATAAGATTGACAAACGTTAATCAACATGCACTGCATCAGATGCCTCTACGTTGGGCAGTACACGGCATCAGGGAATAGAGATAAGGCGTTGGTGTGTGGTGTGAGCTGCTAGCAGAGAGGCCTGCAGATATGAAGCACTATAGAAGAAAAATGGATAGGGAGAAATGGTGATGCGCTTCATGTACATTCCTACCATGCAGAATAACAGTTTTAGTCGCTACGAGTAGAACGCTGGTGTATATGCCCTTTCGATGGCACATTGGTGGCACCTTTCTAGTAACAAGGACGAGCGGCTGCTGCCGTGCTCTGGTGTGGGAGTCCCCCCTCTCAACCCGCTCGATTGTCCGAATGGCTCTGCAGCTGAGGGCAAACCGCGGGCCTCAGGTTTTGAGGTAAGGGATATTTTCGTGTACAATGTGTCAGGACGCGATAACGATGCTCGACCATTGGATCCATGCGAGTCTTAGCCCCCATATCAAGCAGCAACCCCTTAATCGCATGACACCTTGCTTGTGACCTCAAGTGCACAGCTCCACTATTTGCAGCGCGCATTAGGCCCACATAAGTACCAGGAGGTCTTGCAGGTCGGCCTCCTAGCGCCGGTACTCTTTTGATTGGGTCCATAGAAGTGGTCAGCATCCAGCCAATGTCAGCAGATGGTCCATACCCGCAACGCGCACCTGCAGGGGCATCAGCTGTCCGTGCCCGCATAGCACCGCTCTAGAACGACGCATTAACAGCTGATTTTCAGTCTCCTGTGTTGTTGATCACAGGCGCGGCAGTGCTGCTGGCCCTGTGGTGCGTGTGTCATCCAGGAGGACCGCCGTGCAGGTGAGCCGCTGTGGAAGTGGAAGAATAATATTCAAATGAGCAAGCACGTGAAACCAGCAGCAGTACTCGGTTATGGTGCCTGCAACCTTTCAACAGTAGATGCTCATTAGCAGACGTTGGCAAGGGGCATGTAGGCACCATGCAGCGGCTGAGCAGTCTCAGTGCCCTGCACTTCTGCTGGAGATCCCGCTGTGTGCACCACTGCCTGACAGCGCAGGTTCGTGCTGACAAGTGCCTGATTGTGAACACCAAGGGCGGAGGTCATGCATTCATCGGCCTGTACCTTGCCAAGGAGTTGATTGCCAAGGGACATGATGTCACCATCTTCAATGACGGGGATCAGGTACCTGCAGCATCAACCTCAGCTGCACGCTGCCATACATGATCACCATGTTGACAACCACATCAACCTGTACTCAAACCTTCATGAATTCATCTAGGCCGAGGTGCGTGCTGTATACGCTGCAATGGAGCCAGGTGTGGGTTGCAGCCATACTTGAAGCAGCACTGTCCATGTCTAGCTTCACTTGCCTGCCATGGCTGATACTGCACATCTCACACAGCAGTACCTTCTGTACCTCTGTTTACCACCACCCCGTAGTCCAAGCTGTCCTCCAAGGCTCCATTCAGCCAGTACAGCAGCATGAGGGGGCTGAAGGTGCACTGGGGTAGCCCAACAGACTACAACTCATACCCCGAGGGGCCATTTGACGTGGTGTATGACAACAATGGCAAAGACATGGACAGCTGCAAGATGCTTATTGATGCAGCAAAGGTAAGCGGCTGTCAGGCACAATGCTGGCTTCCCTGATCCCGTGAACAACAGCTGCATTGCTTGGTTGGCAGCAGCAATTGGCGTCTTTCAGGCACGACGTGAAGGCTTGCACAGGCTCAACTTCCTGCACTTAGTGGCATACTGGTACTGCTTTCTGCTGTCTGTTTAACTGTCAGGGCATGTGCCGCCACTACGTGTTTGTTGCGTCAGCTGGTGCTTACAAGGCCAACAGCATTGAGCCAATGCATGTAGAGGGCGATGAGCGCAAGGCCTCAGCAGGTGATCTACAGCAGCAGCAGGACAGCAGCAGTTTCACATGCAAAGCAGGCCATGCTGCAGCATACTGGCAGCAGTGGAGCAGTAGCAGCAGCCCTGGCAATGCAACCACTTACGGTGCCACAGCTATGGCACGTGCTCGTGCTACATCGCACATCAGCCAGCAGCATCACTCACCTGATGCATCTCTTGTGTAGCATTGAAACCATAAGACATGCGCAGCAGCTCAACATCACAAGCGCTGCGCGGCAGCGTCAGCAATCTGATGACAATGCCACCCCTTCTGGCAACCCTTCCTTCCAGGTCACGTTCAGGTTGAGAAGTACCTTGAGTCTGAGGGCCTGCCCTACACCGTGTTCCAGCCGTTGTATATCTATGGGCCTCACACAGCCAAGGACTGTGAGCAGTGGTTTGTGGACCGCATCATCAGGTGGGGCGTAGAGCCACTGGACCTGCAGGCCCCAGCATGCTCACACTGCCAGTATAACACATATTCATGTCGACAGTAAGCGCTACTGCTGGTGCAGATGCTGCAGGCAGCTGACATGAGCGTGGACGGAATATGTTCAACAATCTGACAGCACATACACTCTGATGGCCCAATGACTGGGAACACCAGGAGGCATGTGAGCGTAGCTGACACCTTTCAATCATGTTGGTTGCCAGACCTGGGCTAGCAACTTGCTGACATGACACCCTGAGCTTGCTTTTTATGCTGCTGGTACTGGTGGTTGTGGTGGTTGTGGTGGTGGTGCAGGGACCGTCCTGTGCCCATCCCTGCTCCTGGTGTCCAGCTGGTGACGCTGACTCACGTGGAAGATGTGGCCAGCATGCTTGCAGCAGTACCAGGGAACTCAGCCGCCATACGTCAGCACTACAATGTGTGCTCAGACAGGGCAGTCACATTCCAGGGTAGGTTGGCTTCTGCTCTTGTTTCCCACTGCATTGTGGAATAAGCAAGTGTTTGACTGTTACGAATAATACTGGGCTCTACCAAGAGGCAACAGGTGCTTGTTGAGCCACAACGCTGGCTTATGATCTCCATCCCTTGAATGATGCCTTCGTCAGCGGCTAAAGGTTTGCACCAATGCATTGTGTGATTGCCGATCAGTGAACAGGTGCTGTCATGTGTCCTGGTCTTCTGCTGCTGGTAGGCATCTGCAAAGCAGTGGGCAAGGCTCTTGGTAAGGAGCCTCGTGTCGTGGTGTACAACCCCGAGGAGACAGGCACAGGCAAGGGAGGAAAGGCAGAGGGCTTCCCATTCAGGTGGGACACAGGAAGAAAGTCATCAGCATGGTTATGCGGCGTGACATCAACCTGGCTTGTAGTGCTATGTGTAGGAAAATAAATAGTGCATGCACGTGACCTTACAACAAACCTCTGTCGGCTGAGGGACCAGTGCAACCATATGCAGCCTGAATTGATGCCAATGAAGGTTTCTGTGCCATATGTGTGTGTGGTGCAGGACTGTGCACTTCTTTGCCTCATCTGACAAGGCCAAGCGGGAACTGGGGTGGCAACCCAGGCATGACTTCATCAGCGATGTGCCAACCCTGGTGAGCGCAGAGTACCTGAGGACACCACAGGCACACAAGCTGACAGCGGGCTACTATGGTTTGCAATTTTGTGTTCAATATGCTGAGTATTTTCTGCAACATGCTTTGCTCAAGGATGCTGACCTTCACTGCTCACACATGCTTTGATGCTCCGACCTGTGTTGTTGTAGGTCCGTGAGTACACTGCTTCAGGCCGCCAAAACAAGGACATTGACTTCAGCACAGATGATAAGATCCTTTCTGCTCTTAGAGTGTATGCATGAGACCTTGTGCTGTGAGCATTGGTGCTGTCGTGGGTCAAAGAAGCCATGTCTTTCCAAATCTTGACGAAGGGCACTTGTGCACATCACACGTGTGGCAGTGCTGGATGATCAGCTCCTGCAGGCTGACCTGTGACGGCTGTCGCTAGCGGTTGCTGTTGCAACTATATGACCATGCATTTGCGTGGCTGTGCTGTTGCACAGTACGCAGACAGGCTCGACAGGGAGGCTTTATAATCACTCCTAACTCATGCCCCGGGACCACTGGCGGCACCACTGGCGGCCATCATCTCATGTCTTGACCAGGAGCAATCACCTCAGAACAGTGTATTGTAGTTAAAGAAATTGAGCCATGCAACAGTGTATTGTAGTGTAGTGTAGTGTGGTGTGGTGTATTGTATTGTATTGTATTGTATTGTATTGTATTGTATTGTATTGTATTGTATTGTATTGTATTGTATTGTATTGCCCCTATTCTTGGCAAGAGGGCGAATTCGTTCGAACAGCTGCATCCTAGGAGGCCTGTTTGATAAACAGGATGCGGGAGATCTCTAGATCGTTACCAATACAAACCAATACCAATACAATTGGGGGACTCCAACCCCTCCCCGTACTAGCCAGCGAGCCAGCGTATGGCTCATGGGACGCATGGTACCCTTCACTTCAATCGTTACATAAATTACGGTACTTCCAACAGTCGGACTGTCAAGCCGCTCTACTAGTTGGTAGAGCGGCCCTGGCTAGGCCCAATAGCCCAGGACCCTGCATACAGGCAACTTGCTTGAAGCTGTATTCTTCCACCAGCATGCTGCATGCAAATGTGTCTGAAGTTTTTGGACGATCAGAATGACTCTTTGTCAAGACCAATTGGTTGCAAGAGGCCTAAGCTTCTGTCCTCTTGGTGGACTGGCAGGCATACCTGTATGCAAAAGGCCCAGCTGCAGCTGCTAGGCTTCAGCAAGTTGCCTCAAATTTGAGCCTGCTTTACAGCAGGCTCGGCCAACATCTTGAACCGTACTGACCAAGATCCAGGGCTTTCACAAGCACTGTACCATCGCTGAAATGACACAAAGCAAGATATGTAAGATGTTTTCAAACGTGGTGACAAAAGTGACCTCACTTGAGTTTACTTGAGCGCTTCCAGATACCAGCTCTGCCAAAAGGCTGCCCAGGGCCACTGACATGTCCATCGTCCGGGGTTCGCATGCACGCAATGCAGTGAGATCAGATCGCGAATATACATATATGTACGAATAATAATCAGTACCTTGGAGCCATAACAATTCTGTCATCAGCCCCGCGCCTAAAATCTACCCAGTGAATTCAAATCACTTTCGGACAAGATGTGCATGTTTATCCGAGTTCAATTCGTGAAGGGGAAGCCACCGAAGGTCCCCTGCCATACAATGCCAAGAGCCAATTGGCAAGGCCTTGCAAGGCCTCCGTGGAGTTCTAGGCGGGAACATCTCGACTAGGGTGACTAACACTGGGACAATGCACTTTTCCTCAACCCGTATACAACCCGTATACAGTGCCAGTCTCAGTGGTTACAACCGTCTACATAACACAGAATGCTACATATTCTGTTGACTGTGATTGTAGACTGTAGCACTTGCAGTACCGCCTTGTGGTTTTCCGCCCTGTTGAAAAGCAAGCCTTGGCACACGGCTTTTGCTTTTGCTTGTGTTACAAGGGGGTGGTCTCCTGAGGACCAGCCAGCTCCGCTGCTCAGGTCTCAGCACTGCTGAACCAGTACTGCCCCGGTCACCAGTCAACCAGGTTGACAAGTGACACGCACTGTCTCATACCGGTGTGAGAGGGTACCCATGGGCTGGCCAGCTGGGACACTATAGTCCAACAATCCACCATCCTGTACCCTGCCACCATGAGCACAGAACAACGACTGGGCAGCAGCACTAGACCTCCTCTTTTGTGAATCGTTCAACAATAGCCTATTGTTAGCCTATCTTTCAACGATATAACTAACGTTAAGCAACTGAAGTGAAATATAACTCATTGTGGCGTTGTTTGAAGAGCCTACATTGAGGCACTGTAAAAGAGATTGAGCCACTGTGTGGGGCATGGTGTTCTTGGGCACGTGCTTGTGGAGCATGTCACCTACCTCTGCCGCCAAACCAACAACGTTTGGTGGCTCAATTTTATTGTGCATGTGCTCCTTTTTCGGCTAGTCACTACTCCATGTTGCGGGTTGATTACATGTCCAGGAAATGCCATATGTGTGAAGCAGATGTTATTGGTCATGAACAACATGTTATCTTGAGTTGTGCTGGTGTGCAACATGTGCGGGATATGTACCCGCAATTGGATTTCTCGCAGCCCACATTGTCTTTGTTCCTGACAGCACATGCTCATCATATGTCGTTGTACCAGTTCCTGACTGCGGTGGTAAGGTTTGCCCACTTTGTGGTGCTACGTCCGCCGTGAACTATTGTTGTTGTTGAGTCCTGCCGTGTTACGTGTGTTGTGCAATGCTTTTGCTGCAAAATGGCTGTTGGGGTTCACAGCCTTCCATGCTCAGTGTGTTTTGTGTTGGAGTTCTGCTGTGTGTATCTCAGCTATGACATGAT
>JABEVS010000670.1:0-25068 GCA_018290735.1 Coelastrella sp. MACC-549
GTGTAGCCCTTGGTAACTGCCCCACAATAACAAGATTAAGAAAAACCGGTGGACCACCACACAAAAAATGATGCTGGAAAATCGTGTGTCCCCCCCCCCCCCCCCCCCCCCCAAAACACTGCTTGCTGTATAGCACTAGAATGCTACCAGCAGCACTGTCACACAAGTGACGGTCACTTCAGACCTTGGCTTATAGCAGCCGGCACACTCATGCAATTGCGTCTGTCAACAAATAAAAATCCGTGCAACAAAAGGGTTAAAAGCATTGCTGCTTTGTTTTGATAGAACGGCATCACTCCAGATCAAGGCATATACCACCCTGCATGTACTGCCAAATCATTGCAAGCAGCACTTCGATCATCCTGCTTTGCTAGGTTCATAAGACACAGTGGTTGTTCATTTAGTACTCGTCACTGTCTATGGGCCCATCTAGAGGCAGTGGCATAGACTGCAGACCTCCAGATGAGCTTGATCGGGACATGCTCAACCCATTGGGTGGCTTGCCGTTGGCCACACCATTACCGGGTCCATCAGCAGCTGGTGAACTGCCAGCGGTGCTGCGGGTCTTCTTTACAACACGAATGATCTTCTTTTTGCCTGCATATTGGGAAGTGGGCAGGCCACCACAGATGGGATATGAACATCACAGAAGATAACAACTGGCAGCCCTGGCGACAGCTTCTTCTTGAAGTAGACTGCAGAATGCAAGCAAGAATGCTACGCTGACTGTCAAATAACCCTTGCAACAAATACATGTATTACTCAGCTGCAGCTGCACTGCAAGACCTCAATACGAGATCAGCCCTGACTGGGTTGAGTCAGGCCTGAAAATCCAGAAGCGCATGCTGGCTGCTCAAATTCTAGTCTAAATTGGCACAGCAGCACCGCACACCTGCAGGTACAGCAGCACCATCACCAGCTGGCGGCAGAGCACTGGTGATCTCCCGCCTATCACTGCTTGCTGCTACTGCTAGTCCATTTGCCTTGCTGCTGCTGATGCCATTCTCCAGCTTCAGCCTGCTGCTGCTGCTAGTTTTGCTGCTGCTGCCCTTTGCCCCTGCTGCTGACTTGGACAGTAAGAGGCCAGCATTGTCTGCTGCTGCTTCTACCAGGATAGTGTCGCCTTCTATGAACTCCCCACGTAGCAGCGCCTGAGCCAATAGCGTCTGCAGTTCACGCTGCAGTGCTCGCTTCACTGGCCGAGCACCGAACACGGGGTCAAAGCCCTACAGACCATGACAAGAACGCACCATGTGAGCAGCAGAAGATATGTGCAGGCACTCCTGACGGCCCAGACAATGCAGACATGGCCTTTACAAAGGTATCACGATGTTCTACAGCCCTGCCGACATGGTCCCTGAACTGGCCCTGACATGGTAGGTTTCACCAACTGCTGTCATGTCCCAATCAATATCCCCCCACCCAGGCCTCCACAATGAACAGTACAAGCAGTCAGGACCTGCACTGGTTAGAATTGGCGCTTGTGCAGCTGCTGAAGACTCAAACTAGAACACATGCTGTGTAGATTGCCGGGTGCGAGGGTATCTGCTGTCGCTGACCTTTGCTGCTAGGTAGTCGTAAGCACTGTCCGTCAACTCCAGCTTAATGTGTTGAGCAGCCATCCGGTTCACAAGAGCCGAAGCCCTCAGGCCCACGATGTCTCGGATCTGGCTGCGAATCAGGGGCTCAAACACAATGAACTCATCAATGCGGTTGATAAACTCCGGCCTGCAGGATAACAGGAGGCAGGCATACAGCTGAACATTAGTACATCAACCAGTGTGTCCTTCAGTACAACACGCTGGTTCACAAGACAGGCACCAACAGCAGCTTGCAACTGTGCAGACAACTGGATGACATGACAGCATGACATATAGGCTTGATAGCTGGGTACAGACTGCTCTGATCAGTCAGAAGCTTGTGATGTTGACTCGAAGAAAAGGACTGAAAACAAAAAAATATTAATAAGAAAATAAGTAATAAAAATAGAAAAAAATACACACCTGAAGTGGCTCCTGACTTCATTCATCACCCGCTCCTTGAGCGCCTCCCTGCTGTCAGTGGGCAAGTGCTCAAAGATCTGAGCGCTGCCCAGGTTGCTGGTCATGATGATGACACAGTTCTTGAACGACACAGTGTGCCCCTGGTTGTCTGTGACCCTGCCATCGTCCAGAATCTGCAGCAGCACGTTGAACACATCTGCATGTGCCTTCTCCACCTCATCGAGCAGTATGATGCTGTAGGGCTTGCGCTTCACTGCTTCAGACAGCAGGCCACCCTCCTCGTAGCCGACGTAGCCGGGCGGCGTGCCGATCAGGCGACTGACGCTGTGCTTCTCCATGTACTCAGACATGTCCAGACGAACCTGCAGGCATGAGGGGGAGTGCACAGAACATCCTGAGTTGAGGGCTTTGTAGTGTGTTGGACTTGGGCGGGCAGTATGGGCTGGGCACAACACCCAACATGCCGGAATGAATTGTGCAACACTGTGAGCATACAACATCAGGTGGTGTAATGGTGCTAGAAACCCAAGAATGGCCAGATACACATGAACAGCACTGCACCTCATTCCAAATTTCTGCATTTTGACCCTCACGGTGGATCAGGTATATATTGTTTGAATCATCGGTGCATTGCCCACAGCAAATATGTAAGGCCCAATATGTGGGCCCAACTACACTACCCCCAACATACAACAGCAAGTTACTGCAAACACTGCTGACCTCCCCATGCCCCAGCAGGAACACCAGCAAGCCCATCAGATAGATAAGACTCATGCAGCGCCTGCACACAGCCTGTGGACTGCACAGGTCCCAAGCAGCACTGATGCGAAGATGGCACGCCACATCAAAACCACATGAAGCTGCAACATGCTCCCATCAATTACTGAGGCTGTGCTTCTGGAGGTCACAAACTTACCATTGCGTCTTCTGTGTTGAACAGGAATGCGGCCAGTGCCTTAGCCAGCTCAGTTTTGCCGACTCCAGTGGGGCCCAGGAACATGAAGCTAGCAATGGGGCCATTGGGGTCTGACAGGTCGGCTCTGCTGCGCTGGATGGCGGTGGCCACAGCATTCACAGCATCCTCCTGGCCAACGATGCGTTTGTGCAGCTCAGTGGCCAAGCCTAGCAGCCGCTGACGCTCGTCCTTGACCAGCTTGCTGATGGGGATGCCGGTCCACTGTAAGCAGGCAGGGAAAGCAGACAGCAGACCCTCTGTATATAAACCAGGAATACAGTCTGGACTGCAGCTGGAGTATGAGATGCTGTAAAGGCTCCCATCATAAACTGGTATGCTTGCTGCTGGCAGTGCAGAAAAAGTATGACCATGACCGCAGGGATTTCCAAGAAGGAGTGAGATCACAACGAACCGCCAGTTCGACACTGCAGGGTCAGCTAAATGCTACCATGGGCACGTAGCAACCATGACAACACCTGACCAGCTTGAACGTGGTATTACTCACCTTGCTGATGACCTTAGCAATGTCTGCATCCACCACCACCTGTGATCTTAGGTGACGCCCCGCCGCGCTGCGCTCAGCAGCCTGCAACATGAGAGGACACTCAGTCAGGAAGCACACAAGTTTGCAGATGCAGGCATGCACGCAGGAGAACAACAGCAGTCATAGAGGCATACCAGCAGAGCTGTTTATGACTCAATGGTGGGATGTTTTGGTGCTTTGACCTGCTGGAGCTGCCCCTGCTGGAAGGAGGGGGTCTGCAGCAGGCCAAAGCAGCCAACAACCTACACAGCCTGATGAGCTCAGTGCCTATGCTGATGAGCAGACAGCAACAGATTGCTCGTATGCTATGAATCTACAGCACAACATGCTGACAGACTGATGTGCTGCTCTTCCTGGCTAAGAAACAGACGTCCAGCTATTGTCCTTTTTTTGTATCGCAGTTGAATCTCACGTCCTGAGCGGCTCCTACCTCTAGCGCTGCTTGAGCCTCGGTCAGCTGCTGTTGAGTCTCTTCCAGCATTGCCCGCTCTTCACCTCCTGGAGCATCAGGCATGCCATCCTTCCTACTCGCATAATCAACCTCAAACTTCAGCCGCAGAACAGTGTTCCTCAAGTCATTTATCCGCTCAACTGTCTCCCGCTCTGCTGCAACCTCTGCTGCTACAATGGACTGCTGGGCTTCAAACTCCTTGAGCTGTGCACGAACTGAGTGAAGGCACTTGGCGGCCTCAGCGTCACTGCAGAAGTACAAATAGGTGAGGTGCACCATCATTAAGCTGAGGAAAGCTTATGAATACCAAGCAATGTATACAGGAAAATATATAATTACAAGAAAGAAATCCAACTAGGACCAGGACCACACAGCAGCAGCCTGTAGATGGCACGCTGCAACTCTTGCCATCATGAGCCAGATAGTGTCAGCATTTTGAAAAACGGCCTGTGTTTCAGTTGCATAGAGCAGCTTCATTGCAACAGGCATCTATGGCCAGAATGTTGATACCTACTTTGCAGCTGCTCCCCGCGCCCGTTCTAAGCTCATTAAGAAGCTGCTGCGGCCTGTTGTACTGGAATCTTCACCTGTGTCAGCAGGCAGATATGTGTGCAGGCAGATATAATCTCAGCAGTGTATGCATGCCATCTGTATGGGAAATCATTTGGTGGTGGTGGTGGTCCTGAAAAGCACACCTGCAGCCATCATGTGCAAGCCAATGCTGCACAGCTGATAATCCTTGAATGCCACAAACTGTGGCATGCTGTCAAAGCAGCTGCAAGCAACAGTTTGACCATCCCCCCCCCCACCACCACCACCACACACACACATACACCACCACCACCACCAGAATGAAACAACAATGTAACACCACCTCCAGATGGAACACAAACACCCAAAACCACAGAGAGGGCAGAACTGCATTACACTGGATCACAACCCTTGGCAGCAGAACTCACCTGCGCGAGATGCCAGCTGTGACTCTTCTGTTTTGAGGGTCGCAACCTTCCTGTTGAGTGCATCAAGAGCTTCAGGTGCAGAACCAGCCTCCATCTTGACCTGTAAACGCAGCAACAGCAGATCATGCTGAGTACACTGTCCTAGTGCTGCTGGCCTACTGCAGGGCTGCAGCAACTCGGTGAAGGTGTGGCAAATGTCATCGGTTGGAGGTCCTGAGGACAATCGGGAAAAGGAGGAAGAGAATAGAGGGAAGAAGGGCAGGCCTCCTGGCAAACCGCTACCAAGCAGGGCACCAACCCACACTCGGCTGTGCTCTGGTGGCTGAGGATCGATAAGACAGGCGAGCAGCTGCATGGTGCATCCCCCAGCCCTCACAGCCGTTCACCTGCGCTGCTGCTTCATCCAGGCAGTCAATTGCCTTGTCCGGTAGGTACCTATTAGTGATGTATCTGGTACTCAGCTGTGCGGCTGCTAGCAGTGCTGATTCGCTGATGGTGACCCCGTGGTGCCGTTCATAGCGGGGCCTCAAGCCACGTAAAATAGAGGTGGCTTGATCTATTGAGGGAGGATCAACCATCACCTGCAGGAGCAGCACGGAAGGGTGATGTACGGATTCAGATACTGCTGTAGCCCTGATACCAGCTTGCTGTAGCCCTGATACCAGCTTGCTCAACTGTGCCCTGTATATTGCTCATCTCTCGAGTGCCTAGGATCTGCTGTCAGAGACACAAAGCAAGCAGTTGACCCCCTGTGGCATAAAGTAGCTCATTCTGAACGGCATGACAGTTAATCCAGTGCACCAGCCCGCCAGGATAGTTGCCTCCCCAGCAATCCCCCTGTGCAGACAGCATATCTGCGCTGATCCCAAGCAAGGAGCAAACAGATCTGATTCACACCTCACTGCCAAGGAGGATCATGCAGCAGTCAGAGACAAGAATGCAACACTCACCAGCTGGAACCGGCGTTCAAGTCCTGGATCACGCTCAATTGTCTTTTTGAACTTGTCTGGGCTTGTGCACCCCAAACAGCGCAGTGTGCCACGAGCCAGAGCTGGCTTCAGAATGGCACTGCCATCAACCATTGAAGCACCCTGGAGCACACAGCATTATTTTCATACAATTTATTGCCCAGGCTGCTGTTGCCAGTCCAGCATAGGAGCTGCTCAGGGGCATGGCACTGAGTCTGTGTGTGTCACCTGTGATACTGTATGTACGGTGCTGCAGGGCCAAGTCAAATATGCTGACTATTAACAATGCTAGCTCAAACCTAAGCATGTAGCCTGGCAATGATGCAGATCATGCATGACTAGCACTGACTGCCCACCCCACCTGCTGTGCTGCACTGGGGATGAGGTTATGTAAGTCGTCGATGAACAGGATGATCTTGCGCGGACTCTCAGCAACCTCATTGCAAACAGCTTTCAATCGCTCCTGTAGGCAACAGCACAGCCAACCAATGAGTCAAGATGGTCCAACCACTCTGCCACCACCACCCGTGGTGAGCTGCAGTGTCAGGCTGAGCCACTTTGACAGGTTGGTGTGACGGTGTTTCTTAGGAGACGCACCACGGGTGGGGGGTATGGCAAGAAAAACCGTCACAATAACCTGTCAAAGTGGCTGAGCCTAACACTGCAGCTGGCGCTAATGATCCTGTCTGCACCAGAAAGGTGGCATGACTGTTGCATTTAACGTAGTACACACCCTCGTGCAATCCTATCATGCACATATCACTAGTAAACACTCACACAATGGCATATGGTATAAACATCACAATGCACTGCCACAACTGCCCTGCTGAACTATCCGGACGACTGCTCAGAGTGCACACTCCAAGGGTAATCATCATCCTCACTGACAGGCTGCCCAAAGGCATGTGCTGCCCACCTCAAACTCTCCCGGCATCATACACCCTGCTGCCAGTGCCGCCAAATCCAGCTCAAGCAGTGCTGCTCCCATCAAACCAGGAGGAACATCACCAGCTATGATGCGCTGTGCTAAGCCCTCAACTATTGCAGTCTTACCAACACCTGCAGAGGGACAAAGGGAATAAAGGCTTTGTATAATGACCAAATTGCAAGACTGATGCATTGCTGGAGGTGGCTCTTGCAAATGGAGCAATGGTTCTCCACAATGTTGCAGAATGTTGGCTCTGTAACATGTGAGATGTGTGTTTAACTGCAGCCGACTGCATGGACGGCGTTGCCTTGCTGGCTACCAACATTGTAGAGGACGAGGAACGGGCTTAGATTCAACAACTGATGCAACAGGAAATAATGTTCTGAACAATACAACTAATCACATGCTGCCCACACCTGGTTCGCCAACCAGAACTGGATTGCTTTTGGTGCGTCTGAGCAGGATGTGAACTACTCTGCGCAACTCGGCATCTCTGCCTACAAGTGGGTCTAGCTGTCCGCGTCTTGCTGCTGCTGTGAGGTCATTTGTGAAGCGGTCTAAAACTGATTCACCAGCATCAGGAGCTTGGGGCTGTAACGGCAGCAGGGTACAGAGATGTCAGAAGTTATGTGCTACACAGAGCTGCAAAGCCGTCTACCAACAGTCAGCGTAGAAAAAGAAGTATGAAATGCAATTGCTTTCTAATAAGCTATGTGTACTTCGCACTGCTGGGCACACATACCAGCAGACTCCTGCAAATGCTAGTGAACCTGCATCTGCTGCCACAATTACGCTGTCTCCTGCATTAGAGGCAATCATGGGCGCTCCAATTGATGCAAAAAATGCAAATGCAGTGAGCACTTGCTATTCATCAACATACGCCAGCAATGCAGTTGATTGCTGCTGCACGCACCATGAGCATCTGCTTCATGGTGGCTTCGAGGTCTTCTTTGGTAAGACCCTCAGCATTGCCACCTGCGCTCCCTCCACCCAGCTGTAACGTCTCCAGTGCATTGTTGAGGTGCTTCACTGTCACTATAGGTGCTGACTGTTCTTGCTGAATGGCTTGTGCCCGGCTCAGCACAAACTCGACGTCAGGGCCAATGACCTGAGCAAGACAGACAGCACACAGTGGGCTACGAGTGTGCAACTCACGATGCATGCATGCAAAGAGCTACAAAAGCAAAATTGTGAGCTAGAAATAGTAGTGCATGGCAGGGTCGTCGAGATCAGTGAGCTCAGCGACCGCCTGCTACGTGCGCCCACAAATGACATCCGATATGAGCAAATATGGCCCTGCATCTGGCTGTAAGCAGCGCAGATGTAGGATCAACAGTATATAAACCGTTTAATGCTGACCTCTTCGGTATAGCGACGACGGGGACGTAGGTAAACCGATGCAAGGCTGGCCACGGACAGAGCACAACCTGCCAATGACAGTGCCATATATAGTTGCTCCCGCTGTTGCGACATGATGCTGATTCTTAAGTGCAAGTCCCGCAGAGGGGTGGCGACAATGGAGTCACATGCACGACTGCCGGCCTTGTGTCCCGTGTGATAAACCAACTGTGACAATTGATCAAGAGCCAATTGTTTGGTTGGCAGCTCCCTCAGCAACAAATTAGCTCTCACTTGCTGGCAAGGCTCTGAGGTCCCAGGTGTGAATAATGACACTGTCCTTTGATTGCTGAAGCGGCCCTCCCTTGCGATCACGATTCAATTAATAACACTTGTTATCACATCCAGTAGTTGTGCTGAGTGGTACCCAGCAGCTGGATGTAAACACACATTTGCCGATATCAGCTGCCCACTAGATACACACCAAAAGGCACAAAATACGGCAGGAATAGCTGTAGGCTTGTTGCTTGTGCATGCATAACTCAAACGAAGCGGAAGACAGTGTGCAAGTGGACAGTTTTTTCGCATCAACGGGCACTACAAACCACATCAATCGCACATGACAACTGTGCTGCTGCGGACTGTTACGGGAGTGGTACATGAAGTCACTCTCAACACACCAGTGCACGTGAGCAGTGCCTGTTGGCTGGGGACATGTTGCTGTGCTTGCAGAGACTTGACCAGCTTTGTTGCTCAATCCCAAAAGTAATTATCTGAAAAGCAGCAGAAAAGGGACTCCATGTATCTGGCCTCTGCACTGATGTTCATCAAAGAGACGTTCTAGAAGCGGCAGGCAGATTCCACAAGATAGGCAACCAGTGGGAAATCTGGCAGTTGAGTGGAATGCTATGTGTAATGAAAACGATGTACCCTGCAGGTTGATCTATTGTACAGCAACGCCTCTCAAGTACTCAATTTGCCTGAAGATCGGTTCAAACTGGTATTGAAAGGGAGCACTATCACCAACAGCTCGGCAGCCGCAGCAGCAAGAGAGGCAGGTGATGTAGTTGCAGCCACAACAAGCAGCAAAGCCAGCAGTGGCTTCCTAACGAGCCGAAGGCAGAGTGCTGTTGTGCATCTAAGTGCAGGAGGTGGGCAAGAGGGTTTACAGCAGCGGTGCATGTGTTAGCTTCAGCTTGCCTCCACTCCTCTGAAGGCGAGCCAGACAAAGGACATGCCACTGCTGCAAGTCCCTGATTGTGGCAAAGCAGCAGCCCCTGTGGCCGTCAGTGCAGCATTCATGGTGTATACAGCCATGACATGTGGCTTGCGAATCACGCCAGTGGCACTTTGCCAACAGAACCAATTGCTCGCTTTTGTTCATATCGTCCAATGGACAAATGGCATTTGTGTGTGATGTATGTGACCACAGATGTTCTCTTGGTAATACCACTGCGCAAGGCTCCTAGCGAGCGGCTGCAGCGTGCAGCGGCAGAAACCACAGGTGTAGAGCTTGGTGATGAAGATGAGGCGGCATTGAGGTTCAGCTTGAGGCCCAATGCACCCACATGGGAGGTGCGGCTGGCGAGTTTCTTGAAGGTAGGAATGCAAACAAATATTGAGGTCGACAATCATGGGCTGTGTGTAAACTTACAAGATCAGCAACCGTTTGAAGGGAGTTGAGGTGCACATGGACAATGTCTTCGTCTCAAACAGTACTCTACTCAGCGTCATATTGCTAGTATTCAAGGCATGATTATGTGGGCAATACCAGTGCAGCACTTCAAGCTGCTCTGTATTGAAAACTCAAATCAATCCTTGCTGCATGCACTTGGCACATTTCAGTCATAGCGGATGCTGCCACGCTCTTTACATAACAGACCAATTTTTGTGATGTTTTGCTGTCTACAACTTGATCAACTTGATATGCAGGATCGCTGCAAAGCACCAGAGCTGCTGCTCATATGGCTTTTTCACATAGGCCCAGCTCGCTTATTGCTTGCAGCTGGAGTCATGGCAGGGGCTCGTTTAGTGTACAACATAGACCCAGGTTTGAGTGCTGTGTATCTACTGCTGGCCATGATAGTGTTCATTTATGTGAATCTGGGACAAAAGAGTGAGGGTGATGCCAGTGCTTACAGTATATTCAACCCAGGAGTGCAGCGGTTGCCTGGGCAGCTGGATGCAGATGAAGTAGACAGGCAGATACGCACAGGCCAAATGTGACAGCCCTCCTGGAGCACATTTTCATACGGGAATAATTCGAATGTGCACGCAAGTAGTCACAGCAATGGCGATCCTATGACTTCAGACTAGCTGTCTGCCAGGGAAGCTCTGCCAGTAGACTGGCAGATGATGATGCAGCCTGGGATTAATGCTTCTCTTGCAGAGATTATATCTTTATCAGAGCAGCATGGTGTCAGTGATATATGTCGGAGTTCTCCATGGGACATCGTCCAATTATCATCTCAATTGTATCAACTTGATTGGTTGAACTATGCAGCAGCAGTCGATATTCAGCAATGGTTTTCTGCCCATGCAACAGCAACACAGAGAGAATTTTGTGGATGATGGGCCAGCAGTAAAAAGCAGCAGCTGCAGGTGACAATGTCGCGTTGATAGGAGACCATGTGGCGTATCAATTGTATGCAGCACGCAATTACATGTGATCCTTCTGGCTCATGACCCAGACCTGCAAGTCCGTTTAAGGTCATTGAAAGGAAGGAAAGTTACCCTTTCCGGCCGCAAGGCCCTTGGGGTCATTGATTGAAGGCAACCGATTAGGCGGGAGGTAGATTAACTCATTGATCTGCCTGATGGCCTCGTTTTTAACCATCATCGGTTTATCGAGGGGCTAATACAAGTTGAAATTTGCAGGTGGCAGTGGTAGTTGGCGTGCAATCAACAGCCCGCACTTGCTGTGTCGCCCTCTTCGCTCAACACACGATCTGGTGCATGTAAGCTTCACAAACCTGATCTGTTCACACTACGTGAACCTGATAAACCATGAAGGCTTGCTAGGGCAGATGTTCCACTCAGCAGCTAGCGAGACATCAGCTTTGACCCTCGATGACTGCTATTTGGCACTGGTGGGTTGAGTTGCAGACCAGACCTCACATCTGTGCATGTACATAAAGGACTGGAGTTGCAGATGTCAAGGATGTTGATGCATAGCACACTGATGCGTGCAGGCAGATGTACCTGCAGCATGGAAGCAGCAGAAGTCCCAAACAGCAGACAAATCCATTAGCACCGACCCGCAGCTGCTGCATGATGTACAAGTGCAAACCACAGACCGCAGCGATGCGGCAGTACAGGCAACAACAGGACCTCATGCAGTTGCAGCTACAACCAGAACGAACACCTCAGCACTTGCTGATTTCCTGAGCAGAGTCAGCCCCATGATGTTGGCAGAGCTATCTGCAACAACTGCAGATGCAGTGAGGCCAGCGAGGGTGAACAGGAGGAAAAGCAGCAACCAGGTGTGACAATGATTAAGCAGCAGGTGTATATCAGGGTTTTACTGGCTGGCTGGAAGCAAATAGGCCACCTGCGAATAGGCAGCTGGCAACAGCACTCATGTCAGTGCCCTGTAACCACAATTTTGTTCATCAGTCAGCTAGATAAACTTCTTCGGCTGTGAGACATTTCCGTTGCAGGATAGCATACCTGTTCCTATTACAATAGCAAACTCAGGACTGATCATGGCTTACACGCTCAATCACTATGTTGGTACTTTGGAACCAACCTTGGTGTCTGTTACTTGTGATTTTGCTTGCAGGAGGCAGCTGAATGCCTTTTCACACTCAACGCTTTTGCTGATGGCTCAACTGCTGCTGCAAATGCTCGTGTCAACAAGCATCAGCTGCAAGTAACTTCTATATCTTGGAGCAAGACAGGCCAATCGCTGGCAGCATCATATGGCAGGTGGGCAGTTGCTGTCAAAAGGAGCATAGGATCTGCATCAGGAACTGATATAAAGTCATGGTAGGCCATTGGCCAGACTGACTTTTGCATACATCTTACTGTGCCTTGTGGCAAACATGATCGCAGCTGGCTACAACCTGCGGCAGTCGTCTCTACCAAAGCCTTGTGAATCACAGCCACGTTGCAATGTGTGCACTATACTGTGAATACTCCCCAAGTACACAAAGTCGCATGAAAAAGTTGCACTCAAGTCCACAATGAGAGGTGAGAAGTTAATATCAGGAAACTGGTTTGAAGCTTGCGGCATCCACCTGTAAAATCATGCAGGTATGATGCTGAAGGCTGGCATAGTGTGCCTGGTGCCCTTGCCACCTGGAATCTGGCTCGTCTGGGTGTGAACTCGCAGGGCAGCCCTGACCGATTGATACATGTGGACAACAGCCTGATGTGCTGTGCATTCCATCCTGCAGAGCCTGTGAGTCGTGTTTTGGTACCCTGGGTGCTTGTGACACTGACTTGGCAAGCTCATCAGGGATCAGCAGGAATAAGTGCACCTGATAGTCTGATTGCCCTTGAGCCTGCACATCATGATTGGGGTCAGAGGACATATGCACGCGGTGCCTTGACGTTCACAACCTGGACCAAACACCTCCATGCAGTATTGGGAGTATCCATGATTGTTGATTTCTGTCAGCACATACATTACACACCTGACACACAGTGTGTGTGTCACCTAGCTAGTGGCTAGTGGTTGCCAAAGAGTCACCATATGTATGAGCCCTCCTCCTCTATAGTTGGTTGAAACCAAATTCAGTGAGGCTTGCTCTGATGCTGATTGCCCCAGGCGCTGATGGCGGGCGGTACTTATAATGGGGAGCTGGTGATCTGGGACCTGAACAAGCAAGATGCAGATGCACAGGTGTGCCTTGCGGTATTCCCCATTACTATTCACATCTTAGTATCTGCATCCAGGGGCATCATGCAGACACGCACTCGACCTTTTTGACCACAGGGGTAGTCCCCTTGCTTACATTGCCCTGAAGCTTGACCCCTAGATGCTGGTGACATGCCGAAGGGGTCACTGTGGCAACTGTAAAAGTGATAGAGCCATGCAACATTGAATGAGCTGGCAAATCAACTGACATGCAAGGGAGCCGCCATGCAGAGATGACGTTGCCATTTGCGTTGCAATGCAAGATTCCCACAGTAGTAGGATGGGTTTTGGCAGCTGTAGACTAGGTGCAGTTTGCCCATGCATGGGAGGCCATATGCGCCACCAATGCACTGACTAGCAGCAGAAGAGCACAGCTTGATTACCTTGCTCATTGCTGACCTGTGACAGATTGCAAAGACAGACGTTCTGTCTGACCTGCGGCACCGTGAGCCCATCACCGACATCAGTTGGCAGTTCAGTGGCCAGGAGGTGCGCAGGCATGGAAGTACCGCTGCGGCATACAGGCTTTTTACACTGGGGGCTGATGGGCGGCTGCTGGTCTGGCTCTGGAACCAGCTGGGGAACCCAATATACGGGTGAGGGCATTGTGATTCCTTGGCTGTGCTTATCACTTAGCCAAGAGCCAAAATCGTAGGAACAAGCTGTGCCCTTCACATGGCCGAGGACCAAAAACGTATATTATTGTAATATTATTACCAAGGCGATGAGCCTAGCAGCCAATGGCATGTGTTGTCGGCTCCTCTGCAAACCGACAGCCAGTCCTGCAGGGCCTACTTGCCCACTGTGTTCAGATATATGTCACACTGAGTTGAATATATATCACACTGTATTAACTCTATGTTACACTTAGAGCAGTGTGCAGTCACTCAGGTGACCATGTGCGTGCCATGATATTCCCACTTTGCTGCAGACAACAACACACCTCCACCTGTCGGTGCTGTGCTTCAGGTATGAGCTGCAATGGCTGTCACCTGGTCGTGAGGTGCGGCTGTGTTTGGGAGGCAGCTGCATGGCATTCTGCCCACCAGGCAGTGCTCATGAGGAGGTTGGCTTGGTGCTGGTGGGAGCTGAGGGGGGGAGGCTGCTGCGATGCCAGGTGCAGTATACACCTGACTGCATCAAAATGATGGATGTTCTCAACAGGGGTTCAGCAGCTTGTAGCTTCCAAAGCTGCGCTCAGTACCTAATCAACATCCTGCTTACACTTATCATGCAGTCCAACTCAGCACAGTCATCCAAAGTTATAATTTTAGGAGCAAGGTGCTGTTCAAAAGCATTTCAGGTGTCTGATGTACCTGCACCAACCAGCTGTAAGGCTGTTGTGGGCACCACTCTCTGCATATCACCTTGCCCAGTAGGCTGGGAAGGGGCCTAGCCTACTGTGGAGGAAAAGAAGCACAGGGGTTTGCATCAGCTCAAATGGATGCAAATCCTTTGATGCATTCATCAAATTAGCAGCCAACAACATGAGTTTTTGCACATTCTGTGTGCGTGCCTTTCTGGTACAGGCACAGCAGCTCCTGAATCACATGCTCCCTCTCAGTACATGAGCTGTTGCTCATGCTGCTTGAGAGCTGCCCAAAACGTGTTCGTACTCCTTCTGTGTGCAGGTCAATGACATCAATGAAGCATCCTTGCAACACTTCGCATCGAAAATTGAAGCAGCAACAGCAGGGGGTGCCAACAAGCTGGCAATGAGCACTGCTGTTAAAGATGCGGATTATGAACAGCTGGCAGCAATGGTCAATGCAGTCAGTAGCTGCCCACATCATGTAAGTACCTACATATCGCATCATGTAGATACTTACATTAGCATGTTTCATTGGCGCTACAGATTGTGCCAAGTTGCTGTGACGCCTGATGTGGCGTGCCTGGTGGGTATTGACTGCTGAGCAGCTATGCTACCTGTGCCAGCTGCCCCATCACTCAAGCCTATGGCACCAGCTGCTGTTGACTTGTTGCATCTTGCTGTTTTGTAAACAATAGGCTTTATGCAGCATTGCCGTGGCGTAGATATGTATGCCCTTCAGGAGCCGCTTGTCTGTGATGTTCAAGGTGGGAGCATCTGCCATCTTGCACTGTCCTTCCTGACCTGTAGAGACAGGTTGCCCTGGCTGCTGGTGGTGATGGCACACTGCATATCATGGACGTGTTGCGTGCTGCGCCTCTGCTTGTGCTTAAGCCCAGTGCTGGCGGTCTGCTGTCTGCTGCCTGGTCACCCAGCAGGCCCTTGGTGTTTGCTGCAGGTTCAGGTGAGTCGCCCACGGGATCAGGGGTGACATGCTGTCAGGAACTAACTGACCAGGTGCAAAACCACACGTGGTTTTGTACAAGGCTGCATGGCAGCTCATATGCCAGCACATCCCATCATGTTGTATGGCTCAATCTTTTGCGCAAGGGTCACAACACTGTTGCGACAGCGGCTGTGTTGCTTAATCAACCCCATGGCAGCAGCTCGCCAGAGGCAGTGCATTGCTTGGCCAAAGGCAGCTGATATTGTAGAGTGAGCAACCATAGCTACTGGTCTGGGACAGTCTATCCATATGGGCCGCATGACCGTCACCTTGAAGGTGGCAGTGCACTTGGCTCAGTGCGCATAGTAACAACAGCAATCTCCTGGCAATCCTGGGCTGAAAGGAGAGGCCTGTGATACAGTGCCTGGCTCAAACTGTTTTCTTGGCAGGTACCAAATTGAGAAATAACTTGCCGGCCAATCTTGTTGAAGCACTGTCAGCGTTGCTGTCAAAGCTCATTCCACTGCACTGTCTACTTTGGTTCTGTATGCTGCAGTTGATGGCCAAGTGTACGTCTATGACCTAGCAGCAAGACAGCGGCTAGTGCAGCCAGTGGCCCAACTGCAAGTGGGACTTGGGAGCAGCAGCGGCAGTTGCCAAAGCTCAGGCCAGCCGCAGGGC
The DNA here is from genome assembly GCA_018290735.1 of Coelastrella sp. MACC-549. Lineage (NCBI taxonomy): Eukaryota > Viridiplantae > Chlorophyta > Chlorophyceae > Sphaeropleales > Scenedesmaceae > Coelastrella > Coelastrella sp. MACC-549. The sequence goes on from JABEVS010000670.1 coordinate 15,944, forward strand.
AGGGGCAGCAGGTCCAGCATGCAGGGAGGAGTCCTTGGAGTCAACGTGCTGAAGTACAACACGGTGGTGCCAAGCACTTTGGCAGCTGCTGCAGGCGATCAAATCAAGGTAGAACAGCAGCGGACATTGGATGCTTGTGCCAGCACTAGAGACGCAGGTCGTCTGCTGTTGCAGTTGATGTGGTTGTCGAGTGGATCATTCTACCAGCATCTCATGCACATCACGCCCAGTGGGGCCTTATTTGCAGCCTACTAGGCTAGTGACTAATGCACCTTCACTTCTTACTGGAAACAAGACTCTTCCAGTTGATGTGCTGATACAACGAATGGTGGTGCTGCAGGTGTTCAGGCTGCCCCCTTGGCTTGTTGAAGGACGTGTGGGTGAGAAAAAGCTGATTGACAGGATGCTCAACAGAGAGGATGTGCTAGGACTGTTGAAGAAGCAGGCAGTTGTGGCGGCCTGCCACAATAGCTGAGATACAGGAGTACTTACTGCTGATCATTGGGTTTAGCTGCACAAATTATTGTGAGCTTTCTCTGGACTTGCTGCAGCAACTCTTGGGCTACAGCTTAAGCAGTCTGTCACAGGGCTTGGCTGGAAAGGGTTGCTACTACTTTTGCCCAAGCACCTGCCATATGGTATGCATAATGCAAAGTTGAGATACCTGAATACCTACCCAGGAGCATCATCGACCATCTGCGGTGCCCTGTACAAGCTTTCAGACCAGTGCCATTGTTGCAACATCAACAACAGATATACATCACTATTGTAACTGAGCCACATTGTTCAAGTATCATAGTGTACATAATGTACATCGTATGCCATACCCCAGGGGCTTACTCTGCGCTTGCCATTCTTCCCAGACGGGTCATCCTGTTTTGGCCAACTACATCCAATAGCTGAGCTGCTGCATCTTTGGAGTACAGACCTGTACAGCACTGCTGCTGGACACTTGCCTTAGATGCCAGCATTGTTGATGTCCAGTGGAAACTCACCCTTGATGTTGTCACTGTAAAGATCACCATGTGCGAGGCTGCAATCATGCAGAGTTTGCAAAGCTGCTCAAGCAGCAGCTTCTACCTCTGGTCCAATGGGCCTCCTGCTGCAGAGATCTCTAGACCTCTAGAGGCTTCCCTTGGCTTGCACTGCCAGTGCAAGTGGCAAGTCGCCAAGAAGTACAGGCCTGCTTGTACTGGGTGGATCATGATCATGCATGCAAGTGTCCACAGTCCCAGCAGTTGTGGTATGACCAGACCTTGCAGATCCTGCAGCAGGCCATAACTGGTTGCTTCATGCCGCAAAGCTGTGGCTGATATATCACCACCTTGACGGCAGCAACCTGGCCGCCAAGCCTGCCTTCACAGACGCAGGAAGTGACTCCAACACCAGGATTTTCCAGGCTACCCATACCCAGTCTGGACACCGGGTCAGCACTGGTAGAGAGACCGGACTAACACCTAGTGGCTGAAACTCGCGTCAATGCTGCTGCTGCAGACAGCAGCAGCAAGCATGTAGGACACAAGCCTTCTGTCACGGCCCGCCGGGCGGCCCGCTGCTGCAGCAGCTGTGGCTTTCCCACATGCTGGCACTTGACTTGTGGGTGCGATGCCGTCGCAGTGTACAAACATTACCTAGCTCAGAGCTTCCCACTGCGACAGGAATGGGCACTCATCGCCTTCTAATTCACATTGGGAGTGATTTTGAGGCGAGGCATGGAGGATCTTGATATAGATTATCTCCAAACAACCATAGTACGTATGCTCCAGTGTCAACTTGGCCCGACCCCGTTGGCCACTTACATCGCGTGCAAATGTGTCTGTTGTTTCTTGTTCTATCAGGAATGATTCTTTGTCACTGGACGGAGTCCATCAGTCATGGCATTCTGATGCCGCATCAAGCCTGGCAGCTTGACACTATCAAGGCCCACTGGGCTGGCAGCTCTGTCAATGACAGACTGTCATTGTCTGGTGACATCCTATTTGTGCGGCATGCTAGAGAACGTTTTACAGTAAGGGCAGCTGCCCCGGGCTTTTGAACAGCCTGCAGGCTGCAACTGCTGCTCTTTGACCAGGAACTGCTGGCCCTTCTGCAGTGCAGGGCTGGCAGGGCACACCACGACCAACGCAGGGGCAGCTGATCGTCAGAGTCCTACAGAGCTGTCACTTGAGGACATAGCAATGGTATTCTTTGTGCTGACCTGCAGTCGTGTCCTACTTGCAAAACACACCGCTGTTCATTATGCTACTGTTGGTAGTACCGGAGGTTGTATGTCACTAACAAATAACACTTGTCAGTGAACATATCTCAGTTGAAGTTTTTTCTCGGTAGGCATAGTCACTGTGCTCAATACCATTTTAGTACAAACAGTGTGCACAATGCAGACGATATGCTAGTTACGGTGCGACTTGATTGCGCTCAATCATTGCACCATGACTGAGCTCTGCGATGCCTCAAGTATCTTTGTAGGTTGGGTAAATGACCTCGAGATCCTTGCACTGCTGTCATCTTGCAGCAGGGAACTACGAGACCACTGTTCTTGTGGGGTGAAACAGCGGTTCAAAAGCTTCCTTCCTGGCATCGTGAGCATGGCCACAATTGAGGTACAAAGAGCCGAAGCTGCAGCAATGCCGTCAGACGGGCCTAAAACATCAGGAGACAAGCATGTTGAGATGCTCGGCTGGCTGTGCGGTGTGGCAGGACCAGAAGCGATATGCAGTGGTTGGCAGATGTCTGCTGCGGCTATCACTAGCATTTCAAATGTACCCTCGAAAGTGGCGAAGGCATTGGTCGCAGCTGGCGTACGCTTGACGCTTTCACAACTCAAGGAAGCTTGTGCCAAGCGAGTTCCAGGAGTGGAAGTCTGGGTGCAGGCTTGTGTGGTGCTGTTCTTGTACAGCGGCCTTCCAGCTGCAGAACAGGCCATCTGTTGCGGCAACACGGATGTAAGCAACCATAAACGCTTTGATAAACTGGCTGCTGCAGTGTTATGATGTTGCATTGTACGTCCCAAGTTGGAGAGGCAGACATCTGCCTTGTACATGCCGTGTTGCAGCTGCACTCACACAGATGCCTTTGCAGTAGGTCCACACGTGCACCAGGCCTAACACCTGACCCTCATATCATGTGCCACCAGTGGCAGCTGTATTTTACGGCACTGTTCGGTAGCATAGCTGCTCTTGGCATGAACCAGCAGAATCAAGATGAGCGGCCGCTCAGTTAATATTACATGGCATGTGCCAGGTTAACCATTTACTGTGACATGGTTCGAGGTGATTGCAAAACCACCATCTTGGGCGTCATCTGCTGTGTGCAGGCACTGGGGCTGGCTCTGGCGGATGAGCCACCTGAAAGAGCTGCAGCTGAGAGGATTATTCACCTCCTGCAGATAGCACTCAATATGCAGTCCTGCCAAGCTGCAATGTACATTCTGACCAAGTATAAAGTCGTCCTGAAGGCAAAAGTACAGCCCACAGCCTTGCATGACCTGCTCTGCACGGCGTTTGGGCGAAGGGCACCCGATGAGTACTATCTTGCTAGAGATGCTCATACTTCAATGGAAACTCTCAGGTGCTACAGTCACGAAGTGATAAGAATACTGTGCAGCTTCCCAGCAGCACAGAAGCTGACCCCAGAGGATGTGGGAGAGTTGATACGCCTTGCAGTACGTAATGATGTCCGCACCATCTGTGACCTGCAAACCTTGCACGGTGCACAGCACATCACTGAACATGCCCTGGATGACCTGCTGCTGGAGTCGGTTGGTTTCCATGAGGATGAAACCCTGGAAGGTGGGTGCTATGCTGCAGAGCACAGCATGCAGGTTCAGTCAGTGGCAGGCCATTGTGTGAGACGGCAAATTTTAATGATCAGCTTGTGCATATTTTATGCCCGTGATCCATTCAGGACTGTCAACATACAAGATAAGTTTGCTGCTGAGCAATTATGCAGCCTATGGGCTTGACCAGGTTGCCAAGGACCTCTATGCTCCATGGTTGAAGTATGCCTTTTCAACTTTACCGGTTTACCTGCAGGCTTTTCACAGCTAGGAGCAGCCATAGATCCCGACACGTGGCTTACTGTTATGATTTCTGGCCCCGTTGATAGCGACACAGACTGGCAGCTTGGCGCCACCCCTGACTTCAACACCCGTCAGGCAGCAGCTTTCATGATAGCCTTTCTGCAGAATTCAAAAAAGATGGCATACTACATCGTTGAGACAGTGGCTGGGGCGCGCCAGATGTTGCCCGAGCAATGGCTTGATGTGCTTAGAGCATATATGGTGGCTGTAGATTATCCAATCACTACTGGCCGTGAAGGCTTATTAGGCCAAGTTGGAGAGCGTGAATTGTTTGCGCAAAGTGCCTGGCGGTTGCCTGCAGTGCAGCAGCTTGGCAGGGCCGCTGTGTGTGGGCTGCTGCAACAGGCTGTGCTGCTTGGACGGCAGGGCTTCCTGTCTGACGACTTCATGAAGTTGCTGACACCAGATCAAGCACCTGATGTAGGTGAGCAACAGACAAGAATCTCAGGCTCATGTATGCATTTTTGCACAAGGAATGCGCTTTGCTATTATGTAAGAGACCTTCAGCATAAATAGCTGTGGGCGGCCACAGCCCAGAGTCTGCTGTCAAGGTTGAAGAGCAGGCTCACCCCCTGAGCAGGCGCATACCCTCCTCTGAAGCCGCCGCTCGTGTATAGCCTCCATAACAGGATGATAGTTGTGATAAACCTGGTCATGCCTGTCTGACGCTGCAGCAGAATCCAGATACACACACATTGATTGCAGCAGTAAACAGGTGCAGTGTAAACACAGTGAGTCTGACAATATTGTTCTCAATGGTGGATATGCAGGTACCCTTGGCGTTCTGCTGCAGACAGCCCTTCGCCACCAGAATCAGGAGATACTGATCCACATATGTCAGCAACAGTGGGCACAGAGTCTGCAGCAGCTGCTGGCTACAGAGTCTGCTTCATCAAGAGTGATGACAGCTGCTCTGATAGCTGCCAACTTGCAGGACAACAGCAGCAATGAGAACCCTTCAAGTCAGTTGCTGCAAGCAGCTATGGGTGGTGATCCTGACCTGTGGCAGCAGTTTGGAGTGGACCCCCTGGAGGTGGCGTTGCACAGGGCTTTAGTAAACGGTGAATTTGACATCTTTCTCAGCTTGTGCAAGCAGGCCAGCCCTGGGCAGCTTTCCCCCCACGGTGTTGTGACTCTCTTAGCAGCAGCAGTAGCTACAGACTATCAACAACCAGTGCCGGAAGCAGTGGTGGAGGCAATACACAGCTTACTGCTGCAGGCAGGGGTGGATCTTGTGGCGTGTATGACAACTCAACTGCACATAGCAATACAGCTGCAACGTGATGCTCTAGCAGCAACCTTGTGCCGGATACACAATCCTCAGCTGTCCCCAGAGCAGTGTGAAGACCTGCTCAGGCGCGCTGCACAGATGGGATGTCACCAGACAGTGACAGAGCTGTGTTGTCAAGCTGTGTTGCGGGATGCCATTGGAAGCAGGGCAGTTTATCGCTTGTTGTTGCTGACAATTGCTGCATTTTCCACAACAATGGATTGGTCGCCGTTTGGCACAACATTAGACCTGTTAATTCGGGCTTTTTTGAGTTTACCCGCTGCCAGGTGTCTGGGTGAGGTTGAAGCTGCTTCATTGATGAAGCTTGCAATAGACAGGCACTGGGGTTTTGTCTTCCACACACTGACCCGCATTCCAGTAGTACAGCAGTTCAGCATGAAGACTGTGAGTGACTTGTACAACAGGGCTCTGCAGCAGCCACTTGCGACCCGTCTTATTGTGATGCAGCACATGGTAGTCAACATGCCACACACCAAAGCGGCTGTGGCAGAGGAGCTATGTTTGCTCTTGGGTGGAGCCCCTGCAGAATGGGCCATGCAGAGCATCATGACATCAAGGACTGTGTCACTAGCTGATGTTCAATAAATTCAGAATAATTTTCATGGCACGATCACGAATAAGAGGCTGGCCCACTACTGTGAGATGTAATTGAGCTTTGCACAAACAAGGGTGCCAGCGGCTACTCTTGGTACCACAACCTGTGCCTGCCAGAGGCATCCTCCTCCGCACCACTGGCTGGTAACAACAACGACAACCCATCTGCTGTAACCAACTTCAATTCATGCTCCATCTCTCGCTCTTCCGACCCAACCAGCAATGACCCTTCACTACTGCTGCTACTCGAGGTGCCAGATGTGCTGCTGCTGTACAGCGCGTCCTGCGCCTCGAACAAACCAACAGCCTCATCAGCAGCCACTGCTGTATCTGGCTGCAGTAGTGCTTGAACCGCTCTCTGGAGGTTTTATCCCCAACTACCACCCTCAAGAAACTATCCAAATCACAGTCCAGACCAGGACTACACCCAGGGATAGGAATCACCTGCTCATTATACACAAGACGCACTCGGAAATCACCAAAACGCAGTCCTGCAAGCCCACTAGAACTACCAGTACTCTCACCGCTGCTACTGCTACTGCTGCTGCTGTCATTGCTGGACCTGCTGTACAGCACCAGCAGCAGATTAGCCCCCAAGGGAGCCACTCTCCAAAGTAAGCTTGAATGCTGTGAACGTGCAAAGCACTGGTCTGTACTCTTGCGAGGACTGCTTGCTGCTGCTGCTGCTGCCGCTGTGCCCTCACACCTGAGTGGATATTATTGGGTACCTCCTTGGTGCGTATGTGTCGGTTGTTGCATCAGGAAAACGTTCTCTGAGGCGCCGGGCAAGATCAAGCATCTCTGCTTCATCTGCACACAGCAGCAGCAGCAGTAGCAGCAGTAGTAGCAGCAGCAGAAGATGTTGATGCACCAAGTGGCAGCTACTTTTAAAAGAGTTTCATGATTGAGCCATCAGATTCACAGACTCATTGTGATCTCACAGCATTCATGAGAACCAAATCAAGATCTCAGACCCTAGGACACATGAACATCCTCTCTGTCCACAATTGACTCAATTGTGCAAACCAGACACTCCTTTGTCTGTCTGCGGCGCTGATCAAATGTGTTTGTGGCACCGAAGAACTTGTCTGTGGCGCTGTTGCAGCTGCAGTTGTGGCCCTCACCCATGGGATGCAGGTCACCAGCAAGGTAGTGCAGCTTAGCCACAGGGGAGGTCCAATTACGCATCCAAGAATGATTGGCTGCGTCCACTGACTGCTTGTGATGGAGGACAGCAGCAAGAGGGGTCTTTCAGCCCATGTTGGCATGACGGGCTGGCACTACAGCCTGTGTGCGTTTGATGCCACTTCAAGGAGCTGCCTTCATTGTGTACCGTCTCAGCAGAGTTCATGTGTTTAATCAAACTAACTTTGGTTGTGATGCATGACATTCTTTTATGCAGCGCTGGTTTTAGCCAGCTGCCAGGTCATGCTCCTAACCCATCTACCGGCTGCGCCAATTTCAACCAACAGCTGTTATTTTGAGCTCAGCGGTGTCATGACCCAAACCAGTCAGGCAGTGCAAGCTACAAATACGCTTTGAAACCAACTGAGGACCTTGATTCCAGCATATCAGCAAACTCATATTGAACAGATGCTTCAAGCTGTTTATCTGCCGCATGCGTTTCTCAGTGGGCCTGGAGGAAGTGAACACGATCACACAGGCTGTAGTGCCAGCCCGCCAGTGGGTCACAACTGGTTGCTTGATGCCGCAAAGCTGTGGCTGATATATCACCACCTTGATGGCAGCAACCTGGCCGTAAAGCCTGCCTTCACAGACGCAATGAGTGACTCCAACACCAGGATTTTCCAGGCTACCCATACCCAGTCTGGACACCGGGTCAGCACTGGTAGAGAGACCGGACTAACACCTAGTGGCTGAAACTCGCGTCAATGCTGCTGCTGTTGCTGCTGCTGGCTGCAGCAGCAGCAAGCATGTAGGACACAAGCCTTCTGTCACGGCCCGCCGGGCGGCCCGCTGCTGCAGCAGCTGTGGCTGTGGCTTCTGTCCTACATGCTGGCATTTGACTTGTTGGTGCGATGCCGTCGCAGTGTACAAACATTACCTAGCTCAGAGCTTCCCACTGCGACAGGAATGGACACTCATCGCCTTCTGATTCACATTGGGAGTGATTTTGAGGCGAGGCATGGAGGATCTTGATATAGATTATCTCCAAACAACCATAGTACATATGCTCCAGTGTCAACTTGGCCCGACCCCGTTGGCCACTTATATTGCGTGCAAATGTGTCTGTTGTTTCTTGTTTTATAAGAATGATTCTTTGTCACTGGACGAAGTCCATCAGTCATGGCATTCTGATGCCGCATCAAGCCAGGCAGCTTGACACTATCAAGGCACAGCTCTGTCAGTGGCAGACTGTCATTGTCTGGTGACATCCTATTTGTGCGGTATGCTGGAGAACGTTTTACAGTAAGGGCAGCTGCCCCGGGCTTTTGAAAAGCCTGCAGGCTGCAACTGCTGCTCTTTGACCAGGAACTGCTGGCCCTTCTGCAGGGCTGGCAGGGCATACCACGACCAATGCAGGGGCAGCTGATCGTCAGAGTCCTACAGAGCTGTCACTTGAGGACATAGCAATGGTATTCTTTGTGCTGACCTGCAGTCGTGTCCTACTTGCAAAACAGTGACGCAGTTGTTGATCAGGGTATGTGCAGTGGTGCACCTGCTGCTTATGCAGTATTTTCACAGGAAACAGACAAGATTTGTGGGCTTGGTGCAGTGACGCAGTTGTTGATCAGGGTATGTGCAGTGGTGCACCTGCTGCCTATGCAGTAATTTCACAGGAAACAGACAAGATTTGTGGGCTTGGTGCAGTGACGCAGTTGTTGATCAGGGTATGTGCAGTGGTGCACCTGCTGCTTATGCAGTATTTTTACAGGAAACAGACAAGATTTGTGGGCTTGGTGCAGTGACGCAGTTGTTGATCAGGGTATGTGCAGTGGTGCACCTGCTGCTTATGCAGTAATTTCACAGGAAACAGACAAGATTTGTGGGCTTGGTGCAGTGACGCAGTTGTTGATCAGGGTATGTGCAGTGGTGCACCTGCTGCTTATGCAGTAATTTCACAGGAAACAGACAAGATTTGTGGGCTTGGTGCAGTGACGCAGTTGTTGATCAGGGTATGTGCAGTGGTGCACCTGCTGC
>JABEVS010000671.1:0-25035 GCA_018290735.1 Coelastrella sp. MACC-549
CCACCTGCCATTGCTATAACCAACACCTGAGCTGTTTGGTGGTCAAAAGCAAAACTGCTTCAGTCCACTTGCGACAATTTACAGGGGCAGAGGATAACCTAAAGGGCAAAAGTGGACCACACCTGCCACCTGCCATTGCTATAACCAACACCTGAGCTGTTTGGTGGTCAAAAGCAAAACTGCTTCAGTCCACTTGCGACAATTTACAGGGGCAGAGGATAACCTAAAGGGCAAAAGTGGACCACACCTGCCGTCCCACACACCCCTGAGCTGTTTTGGTGGTCAAAGCAAACTGCTTTTGCGTCGCACTTTCTCACCTTTTGGAACAGATCTGTGCAGACCACACACACCCGCCCAGCGCCTGCCACACCCGGCTTTTGGCTAGACCTCGCCCGCACCTAACCTGCCCTTGCTGCCGTGCCCATTCAGGTCCTGCCCACCCCCCGTGTCCGGGGCTCAAGGATGCGCGTGAATCCCACGCTGGTCAAGCAGCTGGCCCGCCGGGTCTGCGCCGTTGGCATGCCGCTGTGGAGACACCTGGTGGCTGCAGGCACCGCCAGGGCAGCAGCAGAAGGGTCAAGCAGCAGCCCGCTCAGCAGAGCCCGCTGGACTCCAGCACAGATCAAGCAGGCCCTTGCCGACTTTGCAGGCATGCACGAGAGCCACAAGGGGTTCCTGAGAACAGGAACCTGCCAAGGCAGCTGGGCACGCTGCTGCGGCTGCTGACGGTCACCGACGACCCGCTGATCATTGAGGCCGATATAGTCACTGCCAGGTGAGGCTCAGCCCAGACAGCAGTGCAGCAGTTGCGATAGATGTGTTCCTCACCTGGGCCTGCGCTGCTTATTTACCCATGCTTGCTTTGCCACACAGGTTGCTCAGCACCGTCCGCCTGCAAGGGCAGCGGGCCACCAGCCTGAACAACGTGCTGTCGGAGGCCCGGTCAGCATTCCGCCTGCTGTTTGGGAGGTGTCTACTGCCAGGTGAGTGAGGCATTAGCGCTAGCCCCTTGTGTTAAAGCGCACGCCCACCAGACTCTTGCTGATCGCTTGCAGGTGCCATGGAGCTGATCACACAAGCATGCTGGCTGCTTTTTGCAGGCATGACTGCTGCTCCTTCCACAGTCAAGGTCGGTGGTGAGACGCTGCGCATTCAGCTGCAGTCTCCGGTGCCAGACGGTGCTGTGACTGACTTTGGGGAAGCCCTGCAGACCCGTGGCAGCCTCAAGAGGGAGCCTCAAGGGGTGATTCGCACCTTTGAAACCTTCCAGCTGCACCTGGTGTATGGCTGGCATGCGCTGCTGCATCAGCTCAGGGACCTCCAGAAGTGGTGAGCACCTGTACAGGAGGAGGCGTACAGCAAGCCCTTTTGCAGAGATTTCCCAAGCCTTTTGTTTCAGAATTGATGATGCACATCAGCCATCACGTAGGGCATTACTGCGCACACCATCTGCCATCATCAGGGGACATGGCCCCTCAAGTGACTTTTTAATAGCCCACCCACCTGCTGCAGGGGATCGCCGGAGTTCATCCCTGCCCGCACGCTGGACCAGATCAACAGGTGGGCGCTGGTGGTGCTGGCCTGGCTGTTCCGCGGCGCTGTGGACCTCGGCCGGCCCTCTGACATCTGCCTGTACCATGTTGGCAACTTCCAGCTGGCCTTGCCCAGCGGCCAGAAGACCCCGCTGGCTGCAGTGGTCCTGCACGGCCTGCAACAGGGCGAGCAGCAGCACAGCATGGATCAGGTGCTGGAGGCCTTTCGAGAGGCCGGGGCCGTGCTGGAGATCCACGTGCCAAAATGCAAGCAGGGTGAGCAGAAGCGCCGAAGGAACGGGGGCCATTGCATAGACTGGCGTGACATCCGCAAGCCCCTGCTGCACCCGTCACTGGGCCTGTTCTGCCCCACCCGCACACTCACCTTCCGCCTGGCTGCCAGCTGGTGGGCCAGGGGGGTGATCAGCGCCCGGCTGCTGGGTGTGAGGCGCTTTGGTAGCACCAGGGCAGCCCCGAAGAGGCACCAACAGCCAGACTTCCAGGGAGAGGCCCAGCGGGATGCCTACAAGGTGCCAACAGCTGGTGACCTGCACAGCTACACTCCGAGCCTGTACCTGCTGCACAGGCAGGCAGAGCAGCAGCCAGGCAGCAGCACGGATGGTGGTGAGAGCTCTTGAGGCTGGCAGCTGCAGTGAGGCAGATGATGATGATGTGCCAGAGAGCAGTGCAGCAGCATCCAAGCCCCTGCCAGAGTACTGGCTGTCCCACACCAGGCCCAGCAGGGCGGCAAAGGCCAAGGCCAAGGTCCTGCTGAAGCTCAGGCCGCTGAGTGGCTACGACCTGCGGCACTCCCTGCAGGTACGGCTCATGGCTCTGTATAAGCTTGCAACTGGTTGCTGCAGTGGCAGAACAAAGCCTGAGCTGACATGGCACAGCTGCTGTCACAAGATGCGGCATGGAGCCCTCCCCACTTCCGCTGCTGTTGTGCTGCTGCAGAAGGATGCACTGCTGACAGGAGTCCCTCTTGAGCTGAGTGCCAGACTGGCTGCACACAGTACTGAGGAGGCCAAGCGCTACGCCGCCAACAACTGTTACGAGCTGTGCGATGTGACAGCAGTCCCCCTCAAGCTGGTGAGCAGTGATGCTTTTTGCAAATCAAGGAACTCCTCACCTACTGTTTTCCAGCCCGCTTTGCATCTCTTTTTTGGAGGCCAGCCTTGTTCTCCCTGTTGTGCCCTGCAGGCCAGCCCTCACTGGGCTCCCAAAGACCCGGTGCCCCTCCCCAGCAGCAGCATTGACGGCGTGCCAGTTGATCTGGGCCTGTTCAGGGCTTCTGGGAGTGCAGTAGCAGCTGCAGGCACAGCAACAGATGCCCCGCTGTCAGCTCTACTGGGCAGCAGTGACATGCAGCGCAGCATCAGGCAGGTTGAAGGCTTCATGAGCAGCTTTGACAGGCTGCCGGGGCTCAACGCGCTGCTGCATGGCCCGGTGCTGGGCCAGGGGAGCACTGCTGAGTTGCTGCCAGTCCAGCTGCTGCGTGAGCTGGACGGCACGACCCACCTGAGGGCCGCGGGCAGCAGCATAGCCGGCTTCCTGCGCCGCCTGCCAGGCATCTCCGCTGCAGGCCTTGCCGCCCCTGCTGCTGCCAGGCTGGTGCGGCCAGAGCTGCTGCAGGTGTATGAAGACCTTGCAGGAGGCCTGGAGGAGCTGTCTGCCGAGTTTAAAGGAGGCCCAGCTGGGCCTGCTGCTGATGCTGGCCCGCAACTGAGGCTGATGCATTACTCTCAGGTTTGCTTCGGGCGCCTGGACCTGGCCTGGCAGCAGGCAGAACAGCAGCAGCAGCAGCACGCCATGAGCTCTCAACAGCAGGCAGTAGAGGCAGGTTTGTGTGAGCCCCCATTTACTGCTGCTGTGCCTACTGAAGTAGGTGCTGCTGAGCACTCAGATGCTACTGCTTTGCCATAAACCTGCTGCGTCTACAGCTGCCTCACCTCCATGGGCTGCTGAGGTTTGTGCCGTTGATGGTAACCGGATTGTGCTGATGACTGTGGCACCTGGGCTGCTGCTGGCTGCTGCAGTGAGAAGAGCCTTTAACAGTTGGCCCCAGCCTTGCCCATGGTTGTCCTGCTGGGACTGTTTTGAGGCACAGTTGCTGCTGTTGCGCACCTGAATGGCCCTCCTGGCCGTCATATCAGAAATTTATCCAGACATGCACGTGTGGCATCGAGCACAGAGAGCACTGTCTGCATTAGCGCACTGAACAGCACCAAGGCAAGGGAAACCGGCACAGGGCCCTGCCACTCACGCTTCCTGGCACTCCGATGCAAATATGTGGCTTTCCTATCTCGCGTTTTGGGCTGTAGAAACGGCTGCAAGCAGCTGATACCATGACAACGCAAGCACCAAGCGCACCTGAGCGTTGTTCGCGCTCCATAGCAGCTGCTTGCACCTAGCAATACCCCATCTACATCTGACTGCATTGTTGCAAACGATCAGAAGCGCCTGGCGCCCACGTGAGAGTCCCGGCCAGAGTCCCAGGCGTATAACATGACAGAGACCCGTATAACGGTTATACTATAACCATCAGCTGGTCAAGTTACTGTTGCATTGGCGATGACCCGATCATGTCTGTAGTGCCAGAGCCTCTGTGGGCTTCCCTCTGCACTTGCAGTACAGTAGACGAACCTGAGCGTGAGGCAGCGCTGCTTCAGCGTGAGCTGTCCAGAAGATTAAGAAGATTAATGTAAAAGCTTTTTCACAATTGCATCTGCAGCACTGATGTGAGAACTCAGGGCAAACACACCATCACAGCAACAGTGCCCAACAGCTGCTGCAGCCCCCTCTGCAACCTGCCACCCGTGCACAATGGGACCCAGCCTGCAACCATACCGCCTGCAGAACAACCAGCAATGCATAACCAAACACCACACACAACAGCACCCAGCGCATACCAGCCTTGGATGCATACAGGGGCGCCCTTAGGCAGACCAGCGCAGTAAGGCTCACACATAGCTGTGCCAACTTAGCAGAGACAGTCGTGGGCAAGGGATGCATTGGGGTACACAGCGGACTGCAAGAGGCCCCACGGCAACTGCTGCAGCCCACATCTGAGCTGTACTTCATGTTAAAAGCGGCCACAACCGACCTGCACTCTGTCACAGCAAGTGCAGACCACAAGCTGCATAAGAACCAGGCCAGGCCGCACTTGTAACTTGTGACCTAGGGTACTGCTCTCACCAGGCTGCAACCAGCCTCAGATGCATGCCAGCCAAGGGCTATTGAGCTGACAACACTCCCGAAACATTGAATCATAACTCGACGCATGGCTCGCAACTCTGTGTCTTTCTCCTGTGGAAGTTGGGCCTGCAGTCGTAGAATGTGGTTTGTGTTGGCCAGCACAATGTCTTGCAGTCGTAGATATTGCTCCTTTTTGGCCACCTGCTGCCTCAAGGCCTGGACTTCAGCTGCTTCCTGCGTTGATGAAGAGCAACCAAAGGTGTCAGATTCAGAGCTGGCAGCAGGACCATCATGCACTACATGACCACAGGAGTCCACGTGGCATAATCCCGCCGTCCGCTGATGAGACCCCCCCAAGGTGCACTGTTGCCCATGTGCGGCTGTCCCTTTGCCACAGACTGCCACTTGCCGCCGTGCCTGCAGCCCCGTTGGGCGCCTCAGCCAGCTGCTCTGGTGCCCCCCCTGCAGCAGCAGACGCCAACAGCAGGTAAGCATGCTGTCACGTCTGCAGCCTGAGCCAGCCAGCCCACTACAAACTTGCACAGCATCTGTCCCCTGCATACATGCCGGTCAACTGTCGTGCTTGCTGCGCACTGTGTACACAGGCTGCAAGCACAGCAGCACTTCCCCCCTCACCTGATCGCTGCGCCTCTTCTTGTTGCCGGCTGGCGGGCGCGTCTTTTGTCGCCACTCCTTTGCCGCCTCTCCCTGTGTCAAACGCTTCCTTGACAGCTGGCTGGAGGAGTGCACGTGGTAGCACACAGCAGTCAGCCTCTCTGCCACGGTCTTGGGTGAGACTCCTTTAGGTTTGTCGTTGGTGCTGCAGGCAGGCATGATGCAGTGCCGACCAAGCAGGCTTCAGGTAAAGCAGCAGCAACCCCCCAGCAAACATTGCCCAAATCTCCAGCAAAAACTGCCCAAACCTTCAGCAAGCATGCCCCAAACCTCCGGCAAACATGCCCCCAGAGTGCTGCAAACTCCTGGTGCTGCCTGCCCTGCACTGCAGTCTACTGCTAGGGCCCCAACAGGCCCCTTTTGCTTGAGTTCAATGGCTACTTGTGCATCTGTGTACAGCTGCTGACTGGCCCAACGATCCCGCAACGTGCACTGACCTGTAGCCTGGCCGATGGCCTTGGTAAAAGCTTTTCTGTGAGGGAAGCCGAGCCTGGCCTCATTGCTTTGCTCCCTGACGTTGCTGTCATCGTCTTTGCGCTCGCAGCATTAAAAACTGCGACCTATGAAGCTGAGCGCCACACACTGCTGGTTCTCGGTGAGCTTGTTGCGTTTTGCTTCTGCCTGTGCCTCTTCGCCCTTTGTTGCGAAGTCTTCAACGAACTCGCGTTTCTTTCCTGTGTTTTCAAGGTCTTGAAGCTCCTGCAGCTTCTTGCACCATTCGGGGACGCTGCTTGCAGCTTCTGGCCCCGATGGCATCGGTAGGAGGTACGCATCACATTATAGTTGCTGCATGTTGCGATCGGGTGCCAGAAACAGGTCAGATCGGAACAACACTGAGTGTGCCGGAAACCCCGCCAAGGTCTGTCTCGTGATGAGTGGAGTAACGAGCCCACGCACTGCAAAAAGCTGAGCAGCAGGATGCTGCTGCGATGGCGCGTCGTTGTTTGTTGCGTGTACCGTACCCGAGTGCCGAGTCAGCTGGGGTAAGTGTTCATTAACGCCTTAATCAGAGCGTGCGTGGAAGGGTAACTTCCTTCCAGAGCGTGCGTGAGGACGGGTACGGGTGCCCGTGTCATTCTTACATGTTGTTCTGCGTGAAGGTGGACGACTGAGGTCTATATAAGCGCCACAGAGCCTGGCCTAAGCATGATTGCAGCTCTGCAACCTGTAGCTGTTCCCGCTGCCTGCTCGCAAGCACAAGCACACCTACAGCAGTCAGCAACGTCCGGACGGTGTCATGGTCAGATACTCAAACAATTGGCAGGGTGGCAAGTGCCTGGGCGGCGGCCTCAGGGGCGGATGCAAGGGTAAGCCCGATGATGCCACAGAGCTTGCAGTGGTCCACCAACAGCTGCACCTTGGCCAGGGTTCCCAGGACACCAGCAGCAGCAGCCAGGTGGGATAAAGCACAGCAGCGAGGGACTTGAGTTTTGGCATCAGTGTGGCCAGGTGCAACGCCAGGAAAAAGCCAAGACAGCAGATAGTTGAAGAGGCAGAGATGTCAGATGCATACTTGAGCGATGATGACTGGCTAGCACAGCTACCAACAAGGCATAGGGCAAGTACAGGAGTACTGTACTACAGAAGTGCTGAGGGTAATTTACAAGGTGGGTGGCAAGGAAACATTAAAGCTTCGTGTCTTCTTGTTCTTTGTCCTTAATGCCTGTGCAACCGACATTGTTGCGTGCCATGAAAACCACCTGCTGCTGTGGAACAGCATCAATGCCAAACTGCATCCTACCAGGCCCTAGGGGTGTGTAGGTGACCACAGGACCAAGTCCCTTCATGCCATTTCACAGGTACTTCCAACATCACGAGTCAGGGGTTTAAGGATGCGGGTGAACCCCACCTGGTCAAGCAGCATGCCGGCAAGGTCTGTGCTTCTGGGGTGCTTTTGTGGCGCCACATGGTGACTGTTGGCACTGCAGCAGCAGGGCAGGGGGGCAGCAGCAGCAGCAGCAGCAGCAGCAGAGTCAGCTTGACACCCTCACAGGTCAGCTGGGTCTGGCAGACTTTGCTGCCAAGGATCCTGCCTTCAAGGCATACCTGGAGCTGCCAGAGAACAAAAACCTCCCACGGCACATCCAGACCTTGCTGCTGCTGCTGACGCCAACTGATGATTCCCTCACCATAGAAGCTGACATAGTGACCAGCAGGTGGGCTGTTGCGTGCTCAACACAGACCTGATCAGCTGGCGGAGCAACTCCCTGCACTGCTGGTCTTTCCTGCCCAGCATGCCTCCCTGCACTGGGGTATCGTCCAGGGACCTGAATGCCAGACCCGCTTACTACTCACACAGCACCTCTCATGGCCTTTGTGCAGGGTCCTTGGGATTGTCATGCAGGGCAAATGGTGCAGCAGCCTCAACAACAGCCTCCCTACCAGCAGGTACTGCCAAGGTACCGACAGCAGGTGACCTCTGCAGCTACATCCCAGCCTTGTACCTGCTGCAGGCAGTGCAGCAAGGCAGCAGCAGCACAAGTGACACAGAGGAGAGCTCAGCAGATGACGATGAGGGCTCTGGCAATGATGGGGAGGTTGCTGAGACGCCCACTAGCAGCAGTACAGCAGCACCAGCTACACAACCTCAGTACTGGCTGTCACATGCCAAGCCAAGAAAGGGCAGTACTGCCAAAGTGCTGCTGCATCTGCGGCGCCTGAGCGGCTACGACCAGCGTCACTCTCTGCAGGTGAGACAAACAGGTCCCGCTGCACATATGCATGCCTATATCAGCTCTGCTTCAGTGCCCATGAGCAGCGGACCCTTGGTGCATGGCATCTATAAATGCAGAGCACCTCTTGACCACAGTACCAAGCAGCTGTGCACAACTCCCTGCAGAAGAACGCGCTGCAGTGCGGCATACTGCTGGAGCTGAGTGCCAGGCTGGCTACACACACAGTCCAAGAGGCCAAGCGCTACTCTGCAAACAGCAGATACGAGCTCAGCAACACCACTACAAGCCCCCTCAAACTGGTAGGCAGCTTCTGATACTAGACACTATCAGCAGCCCAGCTTGTTGTATGACTGCTGCCTTATGATGTTCTCATGCGCCTGCCATGCTGTCTGCACCCATCTGGACCTTGTGGTGGTGACAGCAGCAGCACTGGGTGTACTGGCAACTGCCAATCTGACCTAATGTCGCTTGGGCTGCCACAATCTGCTGCTGACCCACAGGCAAGCCCTGAGTGGACCCAGAGGGACCCAGTGCCCCCTGTGCTGAGTCCCCAAAGCACCTTAGACGGCATCCCCGCGGACCTGGATCTGTCAATAAGCAGAGCATCAAACCAGGCAGTGGCAGTAGCAGCAGCAGCAACAGTGGACAGCCGGCTGACGGAGATCCTCAACAGTACCAGCATGCAGCACAGCATCACCCAGGTGACCTCATTCCTCAACACCTTTGTAAACCTCCCAAACCTCAACGCACTGTTGCATGGCCCAGTGCTGGGCCAAGACAGCTCAACGGATGAGGTGCTGCCAGTGAAGCAACAACTGGGCAGCTCCCAGGGGCGATGCATCTGAGATCCGATCACAGCAGTGTCGAGAATATTCTTCATCAGGCTGCCCAGGATCTCAGCAGCCGGCATTGGTGCCCCGGCTGCCCACCGGCCGGTACAGCCCGAGCTCCATGAGGTGTACCTGAGCCTTGCTGCTGGCATTGAAGGTTTGACAGATGACCTGAGGGGGGGAGTAGCCGTGCAGCAGGTGCAGAGTAGCCCAGCCATTAGGCCCAGCTGCAACTGCTGCACCACTCTCAGGTGGCTTTCGGCCGGCTTGACCTGGCCTGGCAGCAGGCACAGCAGCAGCAGCAGCGACAGCAGCGTTTTTAAGCAGTAGCAGCAGCCAGCACCAGCATGGCCCCTGAGCAAGGACCATTAGGCCAAACACAAAGTAAACTACTCGGCAACCTACTGTGTTTAACCAACTAGTTCCCATGAGCTAGGAAGGGCACACAGGGTCACGAGGTCACGGGTGGCCTAAAAGTTTTTTCATAGCTCAGAGAGTAATTGCTTTCAAGCATTAGTGTCTTGAGGAAAACAAAACTTACAAAGGAAGGTGTGAACCTGTGTGCATGCGTGCCCACCTCACCTGCCCAGCTGTTGCATGTCTGTGGTCAAAGCACCTAAGGCCAAAAACTTGCTGCTGATAGTTTTGACACCGGGCAGAGTCTGATAGTACAACTGTTGTCTCCTCTGCAGTGCAGAAGGCCTCCGCAGCAGTAGCAGTACATTGTGAGTCAGTAGCAGCAGCCAGCAAGCTGGGCCTGGTGTGTCATGGTGCTGTGTGCTTGATAATACACTTGAGGAAAATGTTACTGGAGTTTTGGCACAAGACTCGTAAGTTGTCGGTTACCAGGCCCAGTACTCGGTTCAGTATGGGCTCCGGGTGGCTGCACAGCAGGCGCGAGCATTGCAGGATCAAACGTAAGCTGTTCAATTGTTATTTGTGTATGTGGAGGGCGCAATGTGGTGCGCATGAAAGTAACAGCAGCTCATGCTTTGTAACTTATACCACTCTCGAGTGTATTTACACTACAATATCACTATTTTCATAATACATATTCCAGGCCATAACTCACTATCAATTCCCTAATACACATGATGTGTATTGTGGATTCTGTTCATATGTGCCTCTTAAGTCTCTTACACCCCTTACACCTCCTACACCCCTTACACTCCCTACACCCCTTACACCAGTTACACCTCTTACACCCCTTACACCAGTTACACCCCTTACACCTCTTACACCTCTTACACCCGTTACACCCCTTACACCTCTTACACCCCTTACACCAGTTACACCTCTTACACCTCTTACACCCCTTACACCTCCTACACCCCTTACACCTCCTACACCTCTTACACCCCTTACACCTCCTACACCCCTTACACCTCTTACACCTCTTACACCAGTTACACCCCTTACACCCCTTATACCATCTACACTCCTTACACCTCTTACACCAGTTACACCCCTTACACCAGGTACACCCCTTACATCTCATACACCCCTTACACCTCTTGCACCCCTTACATCTCTTACACCTCTTACCACCCTTACACGTTTACATCATCTGCACCTCTTGCACATCTGAACTTACAAACCTTTCAGCCAATGAAATGTTTCCAACACAAGTGGTTGCAGAACTTCCGGCAACTTCCCCAATAGTAGTAGTAACAGTGCTTTACTTTTGTATGCCGGTCAACGCCATGGCAGTGTGCAAATAGTCACGCGAGCTCATGCGAGCATGACTGTTTGCACACTGCCATGGCGTTGACCGGCATACAAAAGTAAAGAGCTCAAGCAAGATGGCATCGTGACGCTTCTTGATGCCATTTGAGCATTTCACTAATGAGCCTGGTATTGGCTACGTCATGTAAATTTCATCCTTGGCCTGGTGGTGTGAATGGCAACCCTCCCAGCTCCCTTCTGCAGTGTGTGCAAGAGGTGTAGGAGCTTCAAAGGGTGTTACTGAAGGGGTGTGAGAGGTGTGACACCTCGAAGCAACGGATGCTTTAACTGGTGCACTCAGCCTGAGGTCACACCTCTGAGAGGTGCACACCAGTGAATTGTAAGAGGTGTAGATGGTGTGACAAGTGTAAGAGGTGTAAGTGGTGTAGATGGTGTAAGGAATGTGGTTGGTGCAAGGGGTGTAAGAGGTGTAGACGGTGTAAGGAGTGTAACTGGTGTAAGGAGTGTAACTGGTGTAAGAAGTGTAAGGGGTGTAAACGGCGTAAGGAGTGTACCTGGTGTAAGAGGCGTAAGGGGTATAGATGGTGTAAGGAGTGTAACTGGTGTAAGAGGTGTAAGGAGTGTAACAGGTGTAAGGGGTGTAGATTGTGTAAGGAGTGTGAAAGGTGTAAGGGGTGTACGAGATGTAACTGGTGTAAGAGGTGTACAGGGTGTCAAGTGTGTAAGGGGCCCCTGCTTCGGAAGCAGTCATTACAATGATCTGGAGCACTGTTACAAAATCCAATTTAAATCCATGATGCAATATGCTCAGAACATATTGCATCATGGAATTCGAGATTGCAGGTGTGGCTGTATTCTCAAATTGAGGTTACACGCCTCTTCGTTCGTGGTATAAGTAGGTCACACCACTGTCGACTGCAGTCTCGGGTGCAGTGGACAGTGGTGTAACCTATACGTATCGTATGCAGTCGCGACGCGTAGAACAATGTGCTGCACAGCCGTTGTATAACGCACATGTGCAACATACTGGGTCATTCACAGTGATTCAGTTCTCAGTACTACGGTTGCCGTAGCACGGCATCATGGCATGCGAGCTAGGGGCTGTTGGGCCTGCCAGGCTCACCGAGCCAGCGGCGCCAGCAGGCAGTGATGAATGAATTGAGCCATGCAGCAAGTTGAAATGCCATTGTAGTACTGCAAACGCGCTGCCAGCATGGCATGCGCTGGACAACACCCTGACGTATTCGGAAGCCGGTGACCGGCTGAAAATGCCGGATCGATCCGAGCTTCCGCCCATCGGCGATCGGCAGCTGCGGCACCACCAGCGTCGATGGCATTAAAGGTGTCAACCTGACAATAGAATCTTGAACGATTAAGAATCATTCTTATTCTTACCTTTGTGGTCTTTGATACCCAAACGTTTTTCAACATCTTCTCAGGGCCTGCTTTTGCTGACGGTCAGGCACAACACTTGTGTGAAATTATGGCTGCAGCTGCTACTGGCGATCATATGGTTGAGTGGCTGCTTTGAGACAACAGGCGATAACATGCTGATCAGTGTTTACAGGTATCATCAGCCTGCAACCGCACATGAAGCACTTCTCACACTGCTGCATGCCGCACTGCACAATCAGGTTTCAACACCAGGCATATGATGGTGCTTACTTTGCACGTATGCACCACATCCATTGTGACTGGTCAACGATACCAGGTGATACCAACACTCGAGTAACCAGAACAAGTTGTCTGCTGCTCTGCTGCTGCGGGTAGCAACATGCTGGGGCCTGGCTCAACACAGCTTTGACAGCACAGCAACTGGGGCTATGGCTCTGCTGCATTCCTTGTTGCCAATGCTGTGATGCGACATGCAAGCTGCTCCCATGCAGCTGTTGCTGGTACCAGCTGTTGCTGCAGGATTCATAGCTTCTGCACGCCTTGGAATCTATCACTACACTCCCAACTGGAAATAAATTTAGCTTCAGGTCAATTTACCTACACACAGAAAGGAAATTAAGTGTGACGCTGTTGACATAGATGACCAAGAATTATGACTGCAACAATGGCAATTGCTATTCCTTTGCAACTTCGCAGCAACTTCAAAGTGTAGACTATGTTACGTCACATCAACAACAACGTGATAGTCTTGTGACAATACGTGAACACTTATGACAGCCCGTCATCACAGCAATAATCCCAACCAGAAATCGACGACCATGCAATGGCAACTGCGAAACACAACAGCTGGGCACCTGTGCCGTGATAGAGACACCCCAGGCACAGGCTACACAATGAACAGTACTGTGGTTGCCACCAACCCCTGTAAAACTGCACTACTTTCATACTGTTGAAACACCTACCGTGGGCTGACTGTGATGTTCTCTGCCTTCTCTGTGAGAGTGCCGGCCTTCAGCTCAGCCACAACCTGCACGGGCCAGGTGGCACCCTGCCAGATGATCCTCAGGGCAGCTGGCACGTCAATGATGATCTCCTTCTCAGTAGGCTTGGCCTCACCACGGATCTTGTTCAGGTACAGGCGGCCCACGTATCCGATCCAGCCAGCAACATACAAGAAGCCAAAGGTGGGGATCTGTGAGGGAAGCAGCAGAGATACTGCATATGTGAGTCAAATTGCACATGCAGTTGTCGGTGTGTTGAAACATGCAGCTGTCGTGGCGTTGAGCATGCACTTGCTGTACCTTTGCTGTACCTTGGCTGTACCTTGGCAAGACTTGCTGCCAGCATGGGAGGCTATGAGACAGCCATGTGCAGTAATCAAAAAAACTGAGCAAGCATGCAGAGAGGTCCCAGCCATGTGATAGCTATTTGCACCAATTGAGCCACTTGAGAAGGCATCTATGAAGGCCATCCGGACTCTTTGACATCTGAGCTGCTGACGGGTGCAAGCTCAGGCTCTGGTCACATCAGACCTGCAGTTGCTGTTCTGGAGCTGTGCTGTTTCAATGTCGCGCCAGGACTCTGTTCAGCTGGCTGCTGCATGCTGTGTACATGTTACTCCTAACTTTCTTCTGTGCTCCCCATTCTGCCATCTCCTGCCTGCTGAACCCATCACCCTGACAGCAGCAAGTTTACTTACGAAGGTTTCTCCTGCATGGCCGTACTTGAGTGCCAGTCCTGGGTCACTGATCAGGTGGGGCAGACCGTCAGCACCGCACAGCAGACCAGCCTTGGCGTAGTTGGCAAAGCGCTTCTCAGTGCGGTCAATGGTGGCCTTGATGGCGATTGCTGGGGCGCTGTCTGCCTCGTACTGCAGCAATGGTCAAGAGACTTTTATCATGCCAGAGTGGATACCGGTCTTGTTGTGAAAATACCCAAATGTGACACCCCTCTCTCATAAACGGTGAATTCTGACGTCAGCTGTTGTGTCTTATAGTACAATGCTCAATGACTGCAAACATACTAATGACACTCACTATGCTGACTCCAGGAACTGGCATGAACTGTGGATGACTTGCTACTGCTGTGAACTGACACACATGTCATGCAAGAACACCTCACAGAGTGACCGTTGCTGAAACAGAATTATAGCACGAAATAAACAGAAGTGGCCGTGCACAACTGGTGATCTGACGATGGCTTGGCAAGCTGGTGTACCGTTTGATCCTGTCAGACCACCGTCGTGCTGCCCGTGTAAGCTGCCCTACGGGAACATGCGACGGCCTGCTGAGCTAACCACTGCTACGTTGAGATACAAACATGTACCAGCATGCGCTTACGTTCTTCAAGCGCTTGTTCAGGGCCTTGACCTCGTTCTTGAGGCGCTTGGCGTATGCCTTGCTCTCGCTGCATGGGGTCAGCCCAGAAATGTCTGCCTTTGCTGCATCTGCCTGACCGAAGCCAACCACTGCTGCCAGAGCTGCAGCGGCGATAGCCTTTGACACCTGCTGCTCATCCTTCTGCACTGCTGCACACGCAACTGCGCGCCTTGCGGGCTGAGCCTTCAGGCTGGGCCTGGCGGTGGCCTGCAAAACAATACAGTGTCAAGCGCTGCACGTGGTAAGACGTGCATCACCAGCACAGATGCGATGCTATACCTGGGCCACGGGGGAGGTGCGGAGTGCGGCAGCCATTTTGTTGGATATATGCAAGACGACGGAGAGCGTACTACACTGGCACAGGATTGGAGCTAAAGGGCCCAGGCGGAAAAGCACTGGCGAGATCAAGATAACGTGTTATTTCCAGTCAGATGGTTTAGTACTTGCCGTGATCCAGCGTATCCACAACTCATACGTATCAGAGGGTTAGCGCATGAGGATCCTGGGCCCTTGCCAGGCGCAGACGGCTTGCTGTGTACTGCTGGTCGTTGCCCACTGCGAGCATTAACATGACTGTTGACGAGTGTGGTTGGTCTTGAGGATGTGACGCCAGCAAAGTTACTCATGTGCCATGACAATTTGCCCCGCTCCTAGTTCCATTGCGCTGAACTAAGCTGGGTAAACAGGCTGGCAGCTACTGCACCATGATGATAGAGCAAGCAGTACACTGCGTGGCTTGCAAGCAGGTTCTCACCATCACACAAATCAAAGCCTCATGGACATCTACCTACTAGCTACGCCTAGCTCAGTAAGCTGTTCCCTGTGGTCTGACAGGGGTGCTGCTGCTGCAATATGCTGAGTCAATGCTCAGAGCTGAAGCATATCATCATACTGCAACTGTAATAGCCTCCGCAGGGACCTCAGCCTTGCTTCTCAGCCATGACACGCCGCTGTTGTGACTGATGGGTTGAATTTCTGAGTCGCCGCAGCAGCAGTCATGCACACACATACACTTGTGGTGGTCTGCCACTATGTCTACTTCAGATTCTGACCCACCCAAGCCTGGTGGCAAGTTTTGTCTGCCCGGCTGGCAGCGCAAACCGGGCCACCAGCCAAAAGTTCGTTTTGTTACTAAACAGTTTACGCATGATTTCTTACGCATGAGTAAAGCTGATCATAGCCGGCCCCGCCAGGGTCTGCCTACCCCTGTTAGGCTACTGTTGTCCATTACACGTGATCTACTGCATCAGGCTTATCATTTTGACACTGCTGATACTGCCAATCCAGTTCACCATAAAGGTGTGTACGTTTGGTTTCACACTCACAAAAATAAACGCCGAGTGTATGTGGGCTCGTATTTCAAAACTTCTTTGTTTTTACTTACCCAGCAACATCTGGCTTCTGCCAACTGCATGGGCATCAAGCGGCAACCGCCTCGTTGGCGGCGGTCACAGGGTGCTGTACCCAGACAGCTGTACCAACACATGTATCATTGTGGTGTTTCAGACCTGCGTGTGTTTCCCTTGGAGTTACTGCCAGCTACTGCAACCCAAAAGGATGTTTTGCAGGCGGAACAACGTTGGATAGATAGGTTCAACAGCATTTGCCCATCTGGTTACAATGCCAGAAATGCTGCCAGAGGCGTTGACCTGGATCGTGTTTGCAAGTTGAGGACTTTGGCGAGTTATACAAGGGCAAAAAGACACAGCTCATGGATTCGAAGGGGGTACCCCCTATAGGAGGGGCACTTCGCAACACCAATGCCCGGATTTTTGCGCTTACTCATGAACCGCTCTCACAGGCCACCTTCACAGCCGTTTTGCCATCGCAATGGATATGTGATTAGACAAGCTATGCATTCGACAACTAACAATGTGCATCGGTCGTGTTCTGACACCGCTGGGAGCTGTTTCCGCTACCAAGCCTCTTCACAACAACCGGGCCGGCAACAGAACTGCCGGGCCGGGATTTTCCGCTGTTTCCAGGGCCACTTTCACAGCCGTTGCGCCATCGCATTGGAAATATAGTTAGAAAATATCTGCATTCCACGACTCAGACTGTGCATAGGTCAAGTTCTGACAGGCCATAAACAAAATAACACCTGGTCGGCTTGCTCCAAATTCGCCCGGCAGGTACAACTTATAACGACAATCAAGTGCAACAGTCTGTTACTCTATAATATGAAAAGCAAATCAGCAAATATACGCGGCACCACTTTCACTATAACACTTGTCATACCCGCAGCCAGCAGTAGAGCGATATCTGCCCGCTGCACGTCACTCACACCACCTTCGCAAGCATCGTCGTTGCACAATATGCCTGATGTGCCCTACAGGCCCGTGCAGTGCAGCGCAAACCATCATGGCAATCGAAGGGAGTGCTGCTGCTTTCGGATATTACTGATGACCTCGAGCTGCTGGCACCAGCAAGCCTACTCGAGCAGGGCATTGGACGGTTGCAGAAGTCTACATGTTGCACTTCCAACATGACATGCGATACAGTGCCAACAGGCCAACATGGAATAAACAAACCACGAGCAACAGAAAACGAAGCAGCAACGACGCACGCAACAAAAAAACGACTCCCTCAACTTGCTACCGCACTAGTTCAAAGATCAGCCCGACACGTCCAATTATTTGTGTACTGTGACGGGGCACTCTCACAGGTGGCCCGAATTTATGTCTTAGACACATTTTCTTGCATACCCTGTTGA
The DNA here is from genome assembly GCA_018290735.1 of Coelastrella sp. MACC-549. NCBI lineage: Eukaryota > Viridiplantae > Chlorophyta > Chlorophyceae > Sphaeropleales > Scenedesmaceae > Coelastrella > Coelastrella sp. MACC-549. The sequence goes on from JABEVS010000671.1 coordinate 17,083, forward strand.
TCACAAAATATCTCCAACACATTGAATTGATTCTGCAACTGCTCGGCAGCTGTAGCAAGCAAGACAATATCATCAGCATAAAACAGTAATTGGCATAAGCGGTCACCAATCTCCACACCTGCATCAGGTACTTTTGTGCAAAAAAACTGTCCAACAGCATCAATAAAAAGACCGAACAGCAAGTTTCCATGTGCGCTAGGCGAGATGGACAGCTCAGCGAATGTTGTGAGAGCTATGTAGGTGTCAAGCAAGGTGATCCCTGGCAATACATATATGCAATGGCCCGTAACATAGTACCACACACACCGATTTCAGCTAAACGTTTCAAAATCAGATCACGGCGTACAAGATCCTATGCTTTCCTAAAGCCCACAAATCAACAAAACACTTTCTGCGAATTCATATTAGCTTGTGTCAACTCATGCCTCAACACAATGGTCCTATATTTCTTCTTAAAACCAGCCTGCCCCACAGCCTTGTGGCCATGTGCATTACTCCATGCAAACAACCCAACTCAGACATGACAGCCTTGTGACAGACGTCACCGGCTAGCATGCGCGCACACACACAACAGTGCCATGACCATACTACTGGGGGTACCTGTGATGCACGGAGACAGTTCTCAAGCCTTTGGTGGCGGCCACCAGTGCCTGAGGACATACTGCATTGCAACACAACTATTCACTTCTTTGCTCACAAAGTTGCCAAGGTTGATGTACACCGGCCTACATCCTATAAGCACCAATACTATGGATGATCACTTGTGGTGTTATATAGTAGGCTTCTGACATGGGGGTGCGGAGCCGGTGGCACAGTTGCTATTACTGGAAGCTGATATGTATATGAATACTGGCATGGTAGCTGCCAAGTTGACCTTGCACTTTGATATAGCAAGGCATGTTGACAGTGATGTTGTTATCACTGAGTGAGGCTTGTGCTCGCTCACCAAGAATGCTTGCACCAACTGTGCCAGCGCAGCACATGCTTCTGAGAGGCTTTGCCTACACCCATGAGTGGGCCCTCCAGCCCCTCTGCCTGAGCTTTAAGAATAGCTGATATGAGTCAGCTAGGGTGGATTTTGGGTCAACCGACTGCGCCCAGTAAGGCTTCATGGGTCCAAAGGTGACATGGTGCTCAAAGAAGAACTCATCCACCAACGAAAACGCCTCATGATCTTGCAGGAAAGCTTGCAGCAGCGCCATCTCAACTGCGGCATTGTCAATGTCCTGCAGAGTGTATTTGAGAAAGTAGGCCAATGACCCAGGAACAGTCAGCAGGCAATGACAAGTGACAGATGCATTGCAGCTGCAACATCCGATAATGAGCAGCAAATGATACACCATGGTGCCAATATGTTCAAATCATACGATTGAATCAACCTGGCCGTGTTAGGCAGCAGGGTATGCAGTATGTAGATGTGACTCATCAGAAGCCAACAGATTGTTGCAGCCTGATGCTGCTGGCTGCCGATCGGGGCATTATTGATTGTCAAGGCATACCGGTGTTGCAGCAGTCAAGTACATTGAGCACCGCAAAGGGAGCTATGCCACTGTGACGTGATGTGACACAAATTATTTGTTTGGTGAGGGGACATTGCTGGATTGTGCGGCAATGCTAGTGTGTACACAATAGCTGCCAAACCTTACAGCGCAATGTACCAAACTGTTGCTGTGGTGATGCAGGCTGTTGGTGATAATATTCATGCCTTATTCAAGGCCCTATACCCTAGCTGGCAGCGGCTGCTGCAACAGCTGATTCATCTGCATGTCATGCAGTCCTGTTTGTCTAGTGCTGGCCATTAGCCACACGGCTCACCAGCTTCATCACCACAAAATCACCAGGTTGTGCAATCTTTTTGAGCATATTCATTGGGTGTGATGGCAGTGTTAGGTTGTCTGTTGCTGGCAGGTTGAAGTACTGGTACTTGTGCAGCAACTCCAGAGGCAACTGCTGGTATACCTTGGAGGGGGGCTGTATGGGCGATGCCTCCCACAGCAGCAGCCTGCATATGGGCAGTACAGATGATAGATGAGTAACTTCTATGGGTCGCTGCCACGTTACACCCCGCAGCAGTCGCAACTAAGACCCTGCTGAGATGCGAGTCACACTGTGACTCAATGGTTGGGTGCGTTCCGTTACAGGGTCAGCGCAGTAAATGTCATACAATACCGTATGAATGGTTCATGCCGACATACCCAAGTTGGGCCAGTTGATATTTGACCTGTCCACATGTATAGAGTAATGCAAATTTTAGGGCCTTGAGCCATTGCACCAGGCCCTGCGGCAGCTCTGTCACTTGTTCAGCTGCACAACCTGCTGTGGGTTCAAACAGCTTGTAGTCACTGCCGAGGGTGAAATCAGCAGCAATATTCCACAGTTTGTACACTGCAGCATCACTTTGAGGCACACCTGTCAAACATTATGCCCTGTTTTTCGTAGTGTCTGACAAACCAGCCTTGCCCTGCCTCTGCATCGTTGCTGCTCCACACAGTGGCCCCCAGGTCCATGTAAATGGACTGACATGGACGGTCAACACAGACCTGTCCTTGTGTTGAGCGCAAGGATCTCACCTCAGCCTGTGCACACAACGGGATATATTCACCTTATCTGGGGCAGATGCCACCAAGAACTGTGAATGCTCAGATATCACAGTGCAGTCTGCATAGCGATGATCATGTGGGTGAGGTTTTGGGTCGCTGACTATGACGGCATTATTGTGCATGCTCATCATAGCCAAGCTGCTTTATGCCATAGACTGCAGGCGGCATGATGCTGATTCAGGGGCCCTCATGACAGACAGCAGCTTCAAAGCTGTTATGAAGGTTGAGGCTGCTTTATACATCAAACCCCTGATGAATTACTCATCAGTGTTGTGTTTCGATGATAAAACACCAAATCCAGCTCTTGCTGCTACCTGGCGAGCAAGCAACAAGTGGCTCATGTCAAAGAGGGCTACAGAATTGTTGTAAGCCCCACAGAAGTTGTTGGGATGTCGCAGTCCATGTGAGAGTGGCTCTATCCACGTTGTGACTGTCTCTGTTTGACGACCACACCTGACCGATGTGACGAACCTGTGGGGAAAGAGGGCAACAGCAGCACCGTGAGCTCTAAGAGATTACAGACAACAGGTCTTTGCGATGACCCATGATGGCATGTTGCTGGGAGGGATGCCATGCATGAGCTGAGCCAGCTCATTGCTATTTCTTGCTGTTACCTGTGCTGCTGCACTGGCATCTCACAAGGCAGTGTTGTTGCTGCCCAGCCAGGCAACCTCTGGTACATTTGAAGCATGCAGCAGCACTCTCACATTGCTGAACATAAGTTCTTCCTACTAAAAAACTACAGCAGATCTCGCACTGCCATGAACCAATCTGAAGATATTTAAGGGCCTATGTGAATTGGTTTTAAGAAGTCCATACCTTGAGAACACCGCAGGATCGAAAAACTGACCTACGCCGCTACCGCTGTTTGCCTTTGCAAGTGTGTCCATCCATAGCTTTACATCACGCTGCTGGTCAGGCTTAGATATGACATTGCAGTAGTCCTTCTCCCATTCTGCTGCGTTTGCCAACCAGGCCTGCTCCAGGTCTGAGGAAAAGTACTGTGTGACCACCTCCGGCTTGCATGCTGATGCAGTACCTGGGCCCCCTTTCACAGATACGCGGAAGGGTTGACTCATATTCATTTTCTCGTATGCAGGTGTGTCCGTTGTTTGCTTATACACTACACCTGTTACGAAGCCAATCACGAGTGCTGCAGCCAACAACACATAGCCTCTAGTACTTTCCGTTGCCATGCATGCTGCACTCTTGCCATGACCGATCGTCCTTGATACCATTCTGTCAGCAAATCTGTCCGTGACAAGGTTAAGAAGGGATTCCCCGGGCTAACCCGTCCTACTCCATCTGTCCCTGTGTGTGTCTGTCCACCGCAACTGCTGCAGCTGATCACCGGATGTCGCCCTGAATGATCGCTGCCAATCTTTTCAGTCCAGCAGATCAGCTGGAACTTGCACGTAACGACTGGGATGCTTTGAACTCGATTTCAGATGATTTATAGTACTTTGCTGATTTGGTAGACGGCAGGTGTCAATTTGATTTCTGAGTATCGATAAGCTTTGTTCTACAGGCAGGCCTCGCTTTGCTGCTGCATCAGGTGTCAGTAGGTACATCAGGTGTATGATACACCGTGTATCAAATTTTCGGACTTCCAGCCCGCTGGGATTCCAATGCACAGATCCTGCGAGCCTGTCAAGTATTCCAGCCAGCTGGCAGCAGAAGTCGCTTCGGGCAACTGGCGCGCAAGGGCCCGCCCATCGGTGCAAGTGCCACAAGGGGTAAGCACGGCTTGCCAGGTGAGTGTTAAACCCCTATCAGCCACAACAGCTACTGGTTCGTGCATGTCAAAGATCTTCAAACTTCAAAGGTGGCAAATTTAAGCTGCCACCAAAACACACCTCAGCGCTACCGTGCCAACCCAGTTTCAACACAGGTGATACTTGCTGAATACACATACATACTCAAACAAACCTACATCCCAACAGGGACATCGTACACTCCCAGCCGCGTTCTTGTTCCGCACCAGCTTACAGCACATTTAGGGGCCCCACTCTACAGGCACGCAGCATATCATGCATGTTAAAACCACGTGGTACCATTTCGTATGGACGTTGTTCGTGACCCACCACCGGCTTGGTCTGAATGTGCTGCTGTGCACCTCTGCATCTATCATCACACAGCGTTGCTGTCTTGCTGTCTTTCTGGTCGCTTGTCTTGCGGATATACGATCTGTTGTGTGGCTCTGCTGTGCGGTTGGATGCCTGGTCGGCCCTGTGCTGCCAGAAACAGCGGCAGATCCAATTTGAACTCTGCAATTTTGTGCCAGTGTTGTGATGCTACTTTACAGCTTGCCAGCGGCTGAGCCACCAAGTACATATTCCCAAAGGCCTTGCGGCCGGAAAGGGTTATTCTTCTTCTGCCAGCGGCTGGTTGATGCTGACACCTACTGTCAGATGGTTTTCAGTGCCACATGTGCTATATCTTGTTCCACAACTTTGTTCTCAACGTCTGCTGCTGTCTCTTGTGTTGTTTTCAGGCATGGCTATTGCGACAGCATTACTCCAGTTGCTCAGCTCATCAGGGCATTGTGCAGCGCCCTTCGCAGATCAGCTATTATTAATGGTGCAACTCGTGCAGTCATTGTGTGCTAGGTATGTTGCACTTTTTGTTATCTTGTGGGCTATGGTCTGGTACGGTGTCCCTGCTGCTGTTGCACAATGTTGATGGGTGCGCTGGCAATTGGTGTGCCGTCCTGCTGTACACTTCGGTTCCCAGGTCCATGTCGTTGTCTAATTTGGTTTCTATGCTTTGGTTTCTATGCTGGTTGCGGGGAAGCTTGATCTAGTAATGGTTACAGTTACTCCAATACTGTTCGCTTTTGCACTGCTCCTGAAGGACTAACTTTGCTGTTGCGCCTGTATTGGTGCTTTTTCTCTGATTTGTTGTTGTCCCATGCGTTGGGGATGTGTCTAACTCAGTCAAACATCTAACAAATCAGGTGTTTTGTCTCTAGAGACAGAGATCTCTGGCATGTCAATCAGTTTGCATCTCTGTTTGTTGAGTGATGCTCGCTTATGTAGAGCCAAGGGTATGCGTCCGCAGCCTGCCTATGTTATTGTCTACAATCGTAACAATTCGATTAATTCTTATGTGACATGCGCCACAGAAGGCTGAGACAACACCCCCTTCAGAAGGGCAAAGAATCTTTGCCTTTCTTTTCTTCTTTTCCAAATTCAGCAGCCACTGCTTGCTATTACTTCTATGTTGTTCAACAACTTGTATTATACTGCATTACAGTTTAAATTGACGGGGAACACATTTGTGTCCGTCTAATACATTTGTCATATATAATTGTATGGGATGCTGCCGTATGTACTAGTAAAAGACATCTATTATCTATCATGTACTATTTATCTGGTCGCTATGTTGGACTCGAGGGTGGATACGTGGCCATATTCCCTGTGAGGTAGGAAAATCCTCCCGAGGCGTAGCCGAGGGAGGATTTGCCCTACCGAGCAGGGAATATGGCCACGTGTCCACCCGAGGGTCCAATATAGCGACCAGATAAGTCGTTTATCCCGTTATTATAGCCATATGAGTGTGCATGCTGACATGTGGCCTACCTTTGTTTTGTACCTCATGCTGATGCTGTTGCTGGCCACTCAACATCAGGAATGATCATGACGACACTCTAACAGGGTTTTATAGCTGAACGGCTGCAAAAATCGGGAAATATAGCAACCTTGTCGTATATATGTTGACTGCCAGCAGTGTGAGCATGTGATGGGCACGCTGCTGATTGGTAGCGTAGTGGTTAGAGCGCAGGCCTCGCGTGCGAGGAACGCAGGTTCGAGTCCGGGTGTGGCTGTGAAGTTTTTATGCTGTAAGCCCTTCCTAACCTGCTATATGTCCCTGCTGATATTGCTTAGGTGGGTAAGGAATATAGCAAAGTATGCAGTGATATATTCATGGGTAGTTTTCCCTAGATTTGGGCGATTATGGCTATAATAACGGGATAACTATCTATGATACATGAATGATCTAATTATTGCCATAGCCGATAAACTTGCTGCACAGCTCCATTTCTTTCTTTCACACACATGTGCAGCATCCCATCTTTCACACACATGTGCCCTGGCACAAAGCACTTAGAATGGCTGCATAGCATACGTTGCACCATACTGCAGGAGTTTGTTTATGTCAAGCTTGAACAGCCTACACCAGATGTGGTGCTGCTTCTCATGCTGTTTATGCGACGTCGTATTACCTCAACTTGGCCCATGCATACTGAGCAAGCCCTGCAGCGGCTGCCAGCCTGATGACCAGGTGCAGCCTGCACCGTCGGAGGGTTGACAGTTGTCCAGTTGGACTCCAACTCGGAGGCTGTACACTGTTGCCACCATAGCAACACTTGTTGTCGCAATATGTATTATATGTAAGTCTTACAGCGCATTGGCTTCAACACTGGTGGTTTGATGTCGGCTACGGGGGCTGCCAGGACCTTGCAACAAATTAGCATTGATTCGTCAGTGTTGTCACTTTCTGATTCTTGGTTCTTCCAAAAGTGGTCTAATCTGCCGCCTGACCCTCGCTCCGCTTCTTCTGAACAAGTGCTATATTCTGTATATGATAAATGGTTTTCACCTGTGCGTATGTCCGAGTGGGAAGGCGATGAAAGGTACAACACATGCCCTTTGCATATACAACGTACGTATCACAGGTATCATATCAGCACACACGTTATCTCTGTTACGTTTTAGATTGGGTGCACATGACCTCCCTGTTGCCACAGGTAGGTGGTCTACTGATGCTGACAGGACAACGTTTGCCCAGACAAATGCGCTACACTGTGCTTCAGGATCCATTGGTGATGAGTTTCATATGATCAAAAATCATGATTTTTGAGTGTGAGTGGTACAACCAAGTGCGGTCCCGTTTTTCCCAGTTGTTTGAGCAGTTTGGTGGCCATGACACCTTGCATCACTCTATCACTACAGCTGGTCCTCATATGGCACGTTTCATGGGTCAGGATAAGTGTCTTGTGGCTGCATTTGTTCATTTGTGCTGGTTGTTGCGTTGCAATCCAAATACACATATGCCTGTTTTGCATAATCTTTCTGAGTCAGAGTTGGAGGTTGAGTCTGATGATCTTCTGCAAGTTGAACTTACAGATATTCAACCGTATTGAATCTGGTTGCTGTTTCTTTTTGGTGTGCCCCCATGAGCCATCAGTTGGCTCCTTACGGGTGGAAACCCTTGAGGCAACTTGTAGTAGTAGTAGTAGTAGTAGTAGTAGTAGTAGTAGTAGTAGTAGTAGTAGTAGTAGTAGTAGTAGTAGTAGTAGTAGTAGTAGTAGTAGTAGTAGTAGTAGTAGTAGTAGTAGTAGTAGTAGTAG
>JABEVS010000672.1:0-24618 GCA_018290735.1 Coelastrella sp. MACC-549
TATAGGTTGTGGTGTGATCGCAGGGTCTCATGATGGCCGCGGTCGTGCGAGGCTGCGTTGACCGAACTGAACCTCTTCGTGAACCCGCCTCTAGGCTGAGGCCAACATTCTCTTAGTTCAGAAAACCAAGGTTTTCTTCCTCCGAGTAAACCAAGGTTTTCTTCCTCCGAGTAAACCCCAGCAGCAGCACTGACGTTGATGCTGTTTGAGCCGCCAGCCTGTCGAACGACTTGTTCAAGTCAGTGAGAGGGACAAGCTTCAGTTATTCATACACCACTATGTCTCCCACCCACTGGGTGAGTTGTTGGCAACAACTCGTGACTCATGAAAAGTTCCCTGGCAGGAGAACTTTCTCCTCCTTGGCAAGATCTTCTCTCTGGAGCACGGCTCCTGGCAGAAGCTCTGCCCCTAGGCTCGGCAGACTCGGCTGCTGCTGCCCGAAAGCAGCGGCCAGTACCCTGTCATCTTGCTCTCACATCACATTATTGGCATCATGTATCGGAAATTGCAGAAGCTATAGCTGTAGCTACAGCAGCAAAGGTAGTGAACATCATGTTGACCAGATCAGCAGAGCCAGTGAAGGTGGCATACTTGGGCCTCAGGACCTTTCCCACGATGAAAATTCAGCTGGAATTTCCAATCACAATTACTGTGGTACAATAACAACACCACTGCTTGTGCTCAGGCAAGGCTGCTGCTGCCAGTGGCCTCCTCATGACGAGCAGGCTGTGATAGACCCAAAGGATCAAGGTGCCCAATGGGCATGATGGCATCATGATGAGCAGCAGCAGCAGGATGTGACAGCTGAGTCGTCTGCTGTGGCTCAAAACTGACAAAGGACCTTAGCTGGCTCCCCCATAAGCGGTTATGTTGGCTCCTCCGGGGTGCCCCTCTGGGGCCAGATGGTATGGTATGGTATTGCTGTTGCATTGCTGCTGGCTCACCAAGCTGCTGCCGCTACCAGGATCGGTGATATCAGCAGACTCACAGCAAACAAGTGCCACTCACCACTGCAGAGACTCTCTGGCATGCTGCATGTTGCTGGTTGCCACAATCTGTAACCTTCCCCGGGATGGGCCACCGGCAATGCCTCCCGGACTGAGTACTTTGACATTACCACTGGCCCATTGTAGTGTGGAATTGCAGTCATTGTGACGCTGCTAGTCACAGCAGGTAGAAGTGTACAGTCACCTGTGTCTGTTGCACTTCAACCCTGATCTGCATGCGCATATATAGGCTGTGCCTGCAGCTACACACTTCGGTGGTGTGTTTACGGCTTAGACTCAGTATGATTAGACGGAGAGCAACAGAGGTAGCCCCGTAATTCGTAAAGCGTAGCACAGCCAACCCCGGTTTCGTCCGTATGCGGAGGCCGTTAGCGCATTGATTGGATTGATTCCGTATGTTATTGTCTGGATTGCTTGAGATTGCCGTGATTCCGTGAATGCTTGTGAGCATTATTCACCTTGTGTGTTCCCAGTCGGTGGGTCAGCAGATACCCTTCCCGGAGCTCTTTGGAGCCTATACAGATGAGTATTGGACTTGAGTGCCTATGATTGAGGTTGCAGCTGTCTAGCAGTGGTCTAACAGTGCAATTGCTCGAACGATCTTGTTCAGATGGATTCGGTTGCTATGCGACTTGAGCGCAATTGAGCAGCTTTGCAGCTTGGTTGAGCACGTTGGATCTAATGAAGGCTTTTGTTGCAGATTTGGGCTTGTGATGGCCTACAATGGAGATGTTGGTGAAGGTTCCAGAAGCAGAGGTTGTGTGGGCCTCTTCAACAAAACACACTGGTGGAGTCATATGATGAGCTACGTACCCGTCGATCCCTCGTGATATGGTGGAGTCGGAGGGTATGATGCAGATTCTTGTGTGGCTGAGGTACAACATTAGTGCGGACTGGCCATCTGTTGCTGATTTTGGACCTTGGTGCAGTACATGTTAAGTGCAGGCTGGCCACTTGTACAACAGTATGTGCGGCAACATATAAGTTGAATGTATGTGCATTGCCTAGTCATTTTTCTTCATGCAGTCCATGTCTCCAGGTTGGTTGGGGTATGTTGGTGGTGCAGACCCTTTGTTCAACATGTCACAGCCTTCCCCAGGGGAGGGGGAGAGTAGGCATCATACGCCGTCTCTTGAGAGCTTTTCAGTCTGTGTCTTGCTTGTTGAGGTACAATGAAGTACAGGAGTTGTGAGTGCAGTGTCTTATGTTCAGTGTTCGAGGTCATTTGGTGATAATGTGTGTTAATTGTGCAGCTGTGTGTGTGTGACATCGTGTAGGTGAGGCGATGGGGCGACAGACAGTACCCGCCATCTACTAGTCACATGTCACTGTGCAAGAGACCTATTCATTGCTTGTGCTCTTGGTTCAGAAAACATACGACTGTAACGGATTCTACGCTACATGGGTTTGATGCCCACATTGCATCAAATAAAAACAGATGTTTTGTACTCATGTGTGTCAGGCAGATGTTGCACAAAAAAGATAACAAAAGACTTATCAGCTACCACACAGGCTGCAAGTCGATGGAGAGATGTGTAATAAACATCGGCCGCAGTACGTATCGTAGAAACATCTAAAATAATGATAACAACTATATAATTAAATTTTCAATTATATGATTCCAAAGCATTCACCTTTGAGTTGCGTGCCTCGTCATAGAAGTTGAGCAGCCACTCGACCAGGCTGATAGGAGCCGCCACATCAGCACCATCAGGGCTCGGGTAAACCCCAGGTGGAGTGCTGCCAGGGGGAAACAGAATCCATTTCTTCCGGCCGCTCACCAAGGCATTCCAGGCACAGGTTGCATTTGGGTCTATGTGAAAGGAGGAGCCAGATCTGGCAGGGCCGACTATCAGCCACCTGAGCAGAAGCAGCAGCAGCAGCAGCAGCACTGCTTGCAAGGTTCCAGAATGGCTGTTGACCATCGTGATAGTGCCACAATGTGCATTATATAATAAAATGTCATATATATTGTCAATATGGGTCTTTGTGATGTCGAATGCTGGACCAAAGCTGCTAGAGCTGCCAGGACAGTTGACAAGCCACCCCAGCAGCAGCAACAGCAGCAGCATTGTGATCAGACAGTGCAGCTGGGCAGCGTGGCTGGGCAAAAGTCACATGACTCACTTGTGAACTCCGCTCAATAGTATGTTTGAAATGATGATAAACTACATAATTCATTCACACCACTCGCACCAACATGCTTCATTCTCCTAACTTGCCTGTTACTCTGGGGTTGTTCTATGCAAAGCAAACAAGAGTATGTACTTTGCAATTTGTATATTTTCATACAAAATATATTCAAAGATACACAGATGACAAAACAAATGTATACAAATATACATCACAAGCCATCCCACTTGTTTGCAGACTGTTGTTGGGCGTGAGTTAGAGCCCCGCTTAGTCTGTGCCTGTGATGCTACTGCAGGCTTGCTTGATTGCATATGTTTGATCCACACTCATATCGTAAATAAAACAATGAATATCCAAAAGAATACAATTTGTGTGTATAAACAACTAGATACATTGTGTACATACGCATGTTTTCACACCTGTAATCCGGTCTGTTGTCCTCCCCCAGCACCTGAAACAGGTCCTCGGTGAATACATCTGGCACACAGTAGTCACCCGCCAGCTGGGGGGAGGCAGAAGCAAATGCCTGAATTAATCAGAAGACAAAAAATCACTTCACTTTTGGAAGATATTAATATATTCTGCAGATATCTGCGATCCGTGGAATGGGGTCTAGTTGACATGGCAGGCCTTTTGGTTGGTTTGCGTTCTGAATATTGTCATGATGATCCAAGAGCAAGGTACGGTTTCCTGATCAAAGATGAAAACCATGATGACATATCGATTGATTGTGATCTGATCATGATCATGATCATGATCATGATGGGAAATGATGATCATAATGATGGTGATGATCATGGTTTGTCTTGATCACCTTGTCAAACATATAAAGGGGCATCTCATCCTGCTCGGCACCTTCATCACAGTAAGCCAGATATGAACCAAAACGCCACGGCATGTTGCCAACAATCACCTGCAGACAACAGCAGAAGACAACAACAGAAGCAGCAGCAGCCATGAGTACCCTGAATACATCAGTCAATTGTGTGACAATGCCGCTGCGGCTGCTGTGCCGCTGACATGACTGCAACACAGCTGCTGGCATGCTGTTGCCATCATCCCCTGAGAATATCACATTCCATCATCACAAAGCCACAGCCAGCTCACTTGTTGTGAACAGATTGCAAGTACTGCAAAAGCACAGTTTCAGTTGGTGGTGGTGCCTATTCCTCTGCTGCTAGCCCTCCTGCCACCGTTGCTGCTGCTGCTGCTGCTGTTGCTATCTGAGCTGCTGCTGCTGCTGCTGCATGCTGCCATCACTCTGATGCTCCAACAGCACAAGTCAATCTTGCTCATCAGACCATGCTGCTGCATCTGCTGCCACCGCTGCTGTTGCCGCCTGCTGATCCTTTACACGCTGCTGCTGGTGCTGGTGATGGAGGACAGCCCTGCAGTATGACTCTCAATCTGCCCACTGCTGCCACTCACCGGCCTCCCTGCCAGTGCTGCTGCCAGGTAGTGTCTGTCCCACTTCTTTAGTGCTGGCCAGTCTGTTAATTTATCCATCATAACAACTGGTCTGTTTGTGAGCTCATACTGCTGCCTGAACTGCTCGGGGCTTAGTCCAGATCGCCTGCGGGTTGACATGAATTGTATCATTTAATAGCTGGTTTGTCACCAATCAAACTCAAAAATGAGTTATGTACTGGGTTGGTAAAGCAAAGGTGATATTCCTAGTTTTCAGGTTCCACAGGAAACCTATTGGTTGACTTTTTATTTTTCAAGTACAAACACATCCTCTGTTTCCTCATACATAGTTGCTGAGGAGATTTGGAATGTGTTACCACATGCGAGATCGAGTCCTTAGATGGGTTTTCTGCAAAAGTCAAAACAGTGTTCACACCATCTCAAAATGAATGACTTGACTCCAAAGCTTCGTGAAAACATCACTCATTGCAAAAAAAAAGTTAGCACAAGGTGTGCAGAGTCAAGGTACAACAACTGCCTCTGATCTCTGACTGGCCTTGCCATGGTCCATCTGCATATCACACCTCAAACACACTGACACCAGTACAACATGACGTCAGGATTTACAACCACTGAAAATGCATAACAAACAGAATGTCACTGATGTAGAAGGGAGAAGCCGCAACAATAACACTCATTCCCACCTGTCAATGTTGTCAACCTCTGGCACAAGCTTCATGGCAACGTCTGTATAAACAACAAAAACAACCTCTATGCCAGCTGCAAGTTCATTTATTTTTCTTCTTATTTTTCAGAAATCAACGCAAACACACATAAGACTCCCAGCAATAAAGGAACCTTCAGAGCTGCAACACTGCAACTCCTGCGCACCTATCAATGTTGTCCACCTCTAACCAGGTCTGATGCAGGTCCACATTGGCGCAGTACCAGGGTTGGTGCAGCAAATCGCTGTAGAAGCCCTCCACCTGCAGCGGCCTGTGGCTGCCGGGTAGATATTGGGGTGTTTTATGACACAAGTACGTCTCCCGCCAGCTGCGACACCACCGGAAATCCTCTGGCAGCTCCTGGAATGAAAGAATAAAAATAAACTAGAACCACACCACAGGAGGTATGTAGAGCATAGGATAAAGGTAAAATGGTATATAGGGGCATTTATGTTTCAAGTTTTCCCCCTTTTTGCTATCTGGTTCTTTTGCTCTTGCCTCATCAATGTAAGTTGTGTAAGTAGTAGCAGTGAATAAGAATAAGTGTGTAGATGCAATGCATGAGAATAACATGTAAAGCTTTTTGACAGCCCACTGCATGTCAGTTTCAATTGAGCTACATTCACTGTCATTTCGACTGACAAAAGCCGTTAGGTACCAGATGACCCTTCAGAATTAACATTAAACCACCTCAGCTGCCTCATACACACTGGCGGCTCCTGACGGTGCAATATATCAGACCTGGGAACTCGTGCCCCGCTGCAAAATATTCAATGCTGTTTTGGTTGCGACTTGTTATGAGACCATTTATGACGAATTACCTGAATGGCGAGCGCCTTCCAGAGGTCCAAAGTGTGAGCAAAGCAGTAGAATGCCTTGCTGGCAAGGCCTAGCCGTGCCAGGTCAGCAGCTGGCAGCAGGTACAGCACACTCAGCAGCAAATCATCGCTCAGAGCAGACATCAGACCGAGACCTGCGTGGCAGACGATTTACACAGCTACTGCTTGCGGACGTGTGTTCACAGCTTATGCAGCTCTGCATTGCGCAGGGGACGCCTGGTAATACTGCAACTAGTACTGCTGGTGCTGTGCCTGGAGTGTTCTGCTTGGATACAACAAGAGGACAAAGAGCCAGTAGTGCCCTGCGTTTTCACCTACTGCAGGTCACACGAGCAAAGGTTTGCGCAATATGTAGGCGTGGAGATCATACCTGCTGTTCGTATTTCTGGCTGCTGTTTCAGGTAGAAGTTGCCCCATGGTTGCACTCCGTACGGATGGCCAAGCTGTCGTGGTTTGGAGGCTTTAGATTTCATTTCTTTGACCATAATTGCATGTGCAGTTGATCTAGGTTCTTCGTGAAGCTCTACGAGATCACGAGAGCATGCCGACAGGATGCTTGACAGCTGATACGTGACCCTAGTGTTCACTGCGTACCTCGGATTGGCTGTGCACATGTATGTACTACATAGCATATCAGCACTGTTGAAGGCGTTGTTTAAGCATGCGGCATCGATGCAAGCGGGCTGTAATGTCTGAACCACTCCCAGCACAAAAACTCAGCAACAGATGTGTCAGCAGCAGAAACAGCCATGCATCGTAGCAATCATGTACTAGGTATCAGCCGCACCCTCCCAATCACCATCTGCCACCCGTGCCTTCAGCGCCCTGATCGTTTTGTCCTGGTGCCATCCAACTCTACAACAGAATGTTGAGCCAACAAGCTCCGTACCGACTAGCGCAATTAAGGTGTAGTTGTAGTCAATTGTTGTTCAGTCGTGACCTGAGCGTCGCAGCAGCATCGACAGCAAAGTCCACATACAATGTCCCTGAGGGTCACCACAGTTCGGACCTCAGCAGCACGGCTTGCCACATTGGCCTAGGCAGACGAAGGGATCTAACGATGCGTCAGGACCTCAGACTCTGGGATGGCGAGCGGGCGCTGACACTTGCGGAGGTGTTTCACGTGAGTACTCACACAAACAACTTTAAAATCACCCACAACCAACACCTTCACATGTGCAACATCCGGTGCACAATTCTCATACTCTAGCGCAGACAACAGTTCCATTGGTTGAAGAAGCTGTCTGCGACACGAGCTTTGGCAGCCTCAGGGGCAAGCAGCAATGAGGATCAAAACAGCACATAACAGAGTCTGCTACTGTCACTACTGGGCACCAGTTGTCTCGCATAGGCCGCTGCTTTTATTCAGCAGCTGCGGTTACAATGGAAAAAACAGGCCTACACTGACATGGAGACGTGTATGTACCTGCAGAACTTCAAAACCTTGCTTGTTGGATTCCCCGGTGGCAAGGTGTGCACAGAGCAGCATATACCTGGCTACGCGAAAGGGGTAGGTTGTCATAGTAGCAGCAGCAGCAGCAGCAACTTCAAGATGGCAGCAGCAGCAGTGGAGGCGGCGGCGGCAGCAGCATCACTGACTCAAGTAGAGAGTGTGATGAACATCCACTGCTAAAACAACATATGAAAATAACATATGAGAGAGATGGATGGACGCAGCAGCAGCCGCTCCTTCAGCCGCCCTGAATGTGCAGCAGCACACAAGCGGTACAGCTCAGTTCCTCTGCGCATCAGCAGCTGTACAGTTCCGCATCTGTCTTATCTTCTCATCACGCGGCCCTCATTCTGTGCTCTGATAGAACTCATCAGAACAAACTGCTGCCTAAATTCAAGGCGTATGTAGTATGTTAGTGTTATGTTAGTGTTATATCCTTGCACAGGCTCTATGTGTGACAGTTGTCATAACTGTTATATCACACCTGCAGGTTGCTGAGCTGTCAGCGACTGGCGTGGACAAGGTTGTGTGTGTGACAGTCGGCCAGCCTGATCAAGTCGAGCAGTGGGCGGCACAACTGGGCCTGGACAAGCAGGAAAAGGTGTGTAGCGCGCGTGAAACAGCACGGCGCCTCTGAAACAGCATCACGCCCTTGCAATCTTGCTGCTTTGCAAAAAGGCAGGAATTTTTTATTGACCAGTGCTCTAGCAGGTGTGAATCAAGGTGGTGTGGTTTCATCTGTTCACCAAGACCTGCCACTGCTGCTGTATGCACACAGCAACAGATGGACAGCATGAGAGCGCTGGGTGCAGCAGTCAGTTGCTGTGAGACAGCTGGAAGCATATCAGTGACTCAATTCCTTAGGCTCACCATCACCAGCAGCAGCAGCAGCAGCGGCAGCAGCAGCAGCAGCAGCGTCAGCAGTCAGGCTTGGATGGCTCAAGCTTGTACTTCTTATCCAACATGCAGAAGAATGGCCGAACATGATGTCACTGTTGCCCACCAACTCTCCTTGGCGATCTTTTTTTAGAGGCAACCCTTTGCATATTGTTTCAATATTCTCTGCGCGTTCTATCCGTCTTGCTGCTGCTGCTGCTGCTGCTGCAGCTCCAAGTCTTATCTGACCGTAACGGTTCCTTTGCTCGTCTGCTGGGGCTTGAGCTGCTTGGGCCTGAGGGCCCACCCTGCCAGAGATATGCAGCAGTGGTGGACAATGGGCTGCTGCTGAGATTGGTGAGCTGGCAGCAGTGATTTGTTGAATTGATGTGTTGTCATTCTAAGCCCATTGCATCCAGGATGACTTATCAAGTCCAGGTCAGTTTCAAACGATTTCTATAAAGTGTATCACCACAAACGACCTCACTTGAGTTTGCCTTAACACTTCCTATGACTGGCTTCCCCAGCAGGCATGGCATGCATCAGAACTGCGGCCTGTGAAGGTTGCTGTGCTGCCATGACCACATGCAAACAATTCACTAACTAGCACTGAATTGTGCTGCTGCCCCTGCTGCTGCTGCCGCCGCCGCCGCTGCTGCTGCTGCGGCTGCTATCTGCAGAAAGTTGAGCAGAAGCCAGCAGACCTGAAAGTCACCGACATCAAGAGCATGATCCAGACCTTCAAAGATGCATATGCATAAGTAAACACTCATCAATCAGCATCTGCAACAGCAGGAAGAGAAGCAGCAGAACAACAACACGAGCAGCAGCAGCAGGAGCAGCAGCAGTACTGCTGAAGTAGGAGTGTCCCATACAGCGGTGCTAGCAGCAATGCAGGTTGCAAACTACTTCTGACGCAGCTGAAAGTGTCAACCATGAGCTTTAGTGATTGTGCGCTGACATGACAAGTTACCTCAAAAGTTTCCACCCGGATAAAGGAGGTGCCGAGTCGTTCATTGCTGCTCACAGTGTTGTAATCTCTGCAAGTGCTCCGTTCACAATTCCTTCAGACAACAACGGCGACCAGTTGCATTAAGTGGGTAGTTGAGCTAGAACACCACAGTCATGGACGCTGCCGGCGTTTGCTGATGGACTGCAAGCAATGACCAAACCACATGAAGCTGCACCTGCCCAGTGAGATGTCTGGGATGTTATGCAGGCAGCCTTGGCGTTGTCCACCACACTTCGGAGGTTGCTGCCACTGACTGCAGTATCATCAACCCTTCAAGAAGTTCTACAAAGCTTTAGGGACTTGGTCAATTCGTGCGCACACTGTCTTTGCAGTGGAATACTTTATTTCATGATGATTACCCTTCAATAAGCAAACACTTTGGACATGCGATGTACACTTGCCACCGCGGCACAAACTTCGCGGGACCGTGCTTTGCGGCAAAGACTTGAAAGTGGTGCAGCTATGGCTAAACTTGTGCTACTGACACTAAACAAGTGCTTTGACATAGCAACACGCAGCAATATACGCTGAAAGGCCATGGTACGTATCCCACGCCAACGGTCCTGATGACAGCAAATTCTAGTGGCTCCACTGAGGCTCAAACCAGTACCAGAAGCTTGAAAACCATCAGATAATTGAAAAAATATCCTCTCGTGCTGTCAACAGCGACCATGTCAATCGGTCAGACTGTGCAAACACACGTTGGGACCTCGGGTCAGACCGCTCGACACTGCAGAGCTGAACAAAAACGCAAGGCAAATGTTTTCAACTTGGATTGATGGGTTGTTTGGTGCTGGACAGTACCTTGTTCGGCCTTGCTTAACAACCATCTGTGGGCACTGACGAGGCATAACCCTGTGATTGGATTGACATCACCCGGCAGGATATAGCCCTTGTCTGTTGCATGGGCATCATAAGGCACCATACAACCATGCGCGTGACCAGTCACTCCTCAAGCACAGCTTCACTTGGAGCTGATGCAGGAAACTCCGCAGTGGAATACCAAGTACTCAATCTGCATGCAGTTGTTAGATTAGACCTTTCGTCTGGTCTTCATGAAGCTGGCGTCAAGCGACGTAAGTGGCTAATTATCACCAACTACACCAAGCGGACGTGGAGTATTGTTGGCATGTACCATTGTGACTTAAAGAGGCAACGCATATATTGCTTAACTGTTAATCACCTTTGAGAACGTTGTGCAGCATGCAAGGCTTGCTGACAAGCCTGTGAGGACATCATCAACCAACCGCGTTGCCTTGCTTCTCTTTCGTCGTGCATTGCTGCCAATGCTCTGCAGGGAAGGAAACTCATAGACCTTTGGAAGCTTGTTTTGTTCATCTCAACCACGTACTGAGCTCCAAGCAGTTGCTATTGAGAAATGGCGCTAACGATGGTCCTGACGAGGACTGGCAAGTGTCATGGACCACGACTGATACTCAGTCGCTGCTCAAAGCTGTGCAAGATACAACAGAATGCCTCAAGCCTTGCGCGGAGGCAGACAAAGTCCACGACATTGCGAGATCGGCGGTCAATGCAGCTGCTGACCTGCCGGTACAAGAGATGTGCCAGCTGGCAGTCGCGGTCAAACACAGCTGGGAGGGCCTGACACGTGAGCAGAAACAGGCAGACCACACGCCGCTAGACTTGGTATGCTCAGTAGGGTTACTACTGTCACGGTTACATGCTTGCACAGCTGCATGTGCATCTGGGGGTCCCCTGCAGCAGCAGGCCCTCTTACTACAGCACCAACTCTGCAGTATTGCAGCTCAGAGGCTGATGCAACAGAGCATTGCAGGACATCTCTTCATATTCAGATGGCATGAGCAGCAGCAGCAGCAGCAGCAGGAGCAGCAGAAGGAGGCAGCCACACCAGAAACCCTGAACCCACTCAGCCCAAGCGGCAGCAGCAGCAGCAGTGACAGCCCTGCTCTGATTCTTGAGTGGATCCTCCAGAAAGGTTACAGCTCATACAGCAGCCTTGAACCAGCTGCCCCAAAACCCACGCACAGCCCTGGCTCTGAACAGAACACCAGCCCTGATCTCCCTAAAACCCTAACCACAGCGGCTGTAGACCCTGAATCACCTCCAGGCCTTAAACCCAAGCCAGCTGAGCCCTACACCTCACCCAGATTTGTGGCACCTGTCCACATGCCGCATGCACATGGCAGATGGACTGGCAGCTTCCTGCTGCCAGTGTTGCCTACTGCTGCTGCTTGGCAGGCAGCCCAAGAGGTATTAGTTGGCTGGAATAACATCTGTTGTAGGGCAGAGGAACTTGCGCTGCCTGTGGAGGTCGATGCAGGTAGCTTGTTATTTTTGATAGCGGGGATGTTACGTCAAAAAATAACATATAATTCATCTATCATAAGATCTCTATGTTGCTGTCATGCCGTACTTTTCACTGCATACTGACTGCTTGTCTGTGAAGCATAAGTCTCACTTACCAGCTGGCAGAGCAGATCATATTACACAGTGGTGTAGCAGCTAGCTGTTGCTTGGTGCTGTTGTGAAGCCAGGTGTGAGTATCAGAATCATTCGCAACGAAGCAAACACAGCTAACCCTTCTGCTGCTGCTGCCGCTGCTGTTGTCCCTGCAGGCTCTTTGATGTTAGCCACTGAATCACTGTGGCTATTTGGTCAATGTGCAACTGATTGTCTCACAACAGCACTGCCACCAGCAGCAGCAGCAGCAGCAGAAAAGGCAGGTGCACTTCATGTTCAAAAGGCCACAGCAGCAGCAGCAGCAGCAGCAGCAGCAGTACCAGGAGTTAGCAGTGGGCTTCAGCTGCTCCCAATGTGGGGTCCCTTCTTATCAAGGCTGATTAGACACCTGGAGTCCCAACCAGCTGCTGCTGCTGCTGCTGCTGCTGCTGCTGCTGCTGCCGACTTGCAAGCAGAAGTGGTACTTCCTGCTGGGGCCCTGCTGTTTGGAATGTTGGCAGAAGTCCTTATGTACCTCACAGACACCTGGCAGCAGCACCCAGCAGCAGCTCGAGCAGCCATGATTAGATCTGTTATTTCTGAATCTGATCTAACAGTTTTAACACGTCAGAGGCAACTGACAGCGCTGGTGGGCAAGGGGAAGCCCAAGGGTTCTGAGGCTATAGTTAGCCAGCTGCTGCTGCTGGCAAAACAGCTGGCAGCAGTGTTGGCTCAGCTTCTGCAGTTTGAGAGAAGCCGGTGTGGTGGAATTGGCAGAGACGGCAGCCTGACTGCTGTTGGTGACTCGGGTAAAATTAGATAGTCTGATATTGTTTGCTTGTCTATCCGAGGATCGTTTTATTCTCTATCCATGTTGTTTTCGCTGGCCATGAGACGATTTCATGGACAGCAAAAATTTATTGATAGACAAGACGATTATTTTGGAATAATACAAGACTTGCCAGCAGCCTTGTGTGTGCGGTTTTTGAACATAAATTGATGAACATAAATAAAAAAAAATCAGCTCATTAAGTTTTACAATCATTTAGGTTTAGCAAATTGAGCCTTGTATAACTTGCTCAGATCTCCATATATGTTGTCGGTTTCCCGCTCAAGGCAGCAGGAATGTGTGTATCTGCCCAGAAACACACCGTAGATATACACATGGTAAATGTATGTGAGCGGAGCAGGGTTTGAGCACTGCACCACCTGCATGGGCATTCAGCTGTTTTTGCATGAGTCTGCTTTCTGCTATCAAAACCATTATCATGTATATGAAATGAAATAAAAGTGAATGAAATCACCATTCCCTGCAGGGCAATCATTATCACCAAGGCATCCAACTGACACACTGTTGTGTTTATTTTGGAAAAACAATCGCATGCATTCAACATTAAACAGCATGCTGCTGACTCTGGTCCTGAACTTTCCTACTGCTGATCTTGTGCACTGTTGATCTGATCTGTCTATGATCAGGTGATCATGATCTGGCGGAGTTCAGCTGCTTATGGCACAAAACCCCAACAGCCATGTGCCAGCTGCTAGAGCTGCTGCTGCGCTGCCCAGCACCGATGTGTACAGCCACCATCACTTTGACAGAAATGCTGATGGATGATCTATGGGAGGCAGTCAAAACCCTGCCGCTGCTGGAGCCAGCAGTGTCTCAGGGTTTGGAATATAACATGTCAAATGACGTGTTAGAAGACCCTCGCAGTGCAACACCAGCAGGGGTGTACTTTGCAGCCAGTGATCAGGGCAGCAGGCAGCAGCAGCAGCACCAGCATTGGATGGCAGAGGGGATGCAGCAAATGAATGTGAAGGGGTCAGGCTGTAGAACAGCAGCGGCAGCAGCAGCAGCAGCAGTGGAAAGTGGAGCCAGGGGTTATAATGGAGTTGTTGCTCAGGCAGTGTTGGCAGCTATGATTTCTTCCCAGAAAGCTATCAGGTCCTGGCAGGCTGCTATTAGTGCAGCACTGCTGCTGCCAGCAGACACGGCAGCAGCAGCAGTAGCGACAGCAGCAGTAGCAGTAGCACCAGAGAGAGCAGCAGCAGCACTATGTGCAAGAAAGGAGAATGCGTCAACAGCTGGCAGGAAGAACAAGCGCAGCAAGAACAGCAGCAGCAGCAGTAGGCATCAGGTAGGACACAATGTAGCTGCCGCCACTGCTGCTGCTGCTGCTGCTGGCAGCAGTGCCCCAGCAGCACCAGCCTGGATGTTGGCAGCAGCAGAGGCGGACCCCTGTGCTGCTGTTGGAGTGATGTTGACGCTGCTGAGCCGTGGACTGGACTGTGCACAGAAGGCGTATTACAGGTACCACGTTAATTACTTTACATCAGCTATCTATTACTTAATATAATGTATCTATGGTATATGTACATATTCAGGGTATTGTAATAATACTTTATCAGTATTTTTGCATTAATAGTTGCACGTTGCTGCACATACACCAGAAGTGTCTAGTATGCACATGTGCATGATGTTTACTGGTTATACCTGCAGTTTCTTTGCATTTGGTATCTGTATGTTGCAAGTTTGAATTTGAGCTGTGAAATTTTGCTTTTTCTTTTCACATCAGCAGCATAACTTTAACACCGAAGCACTGCAAGAATCTGCACAGCAAGATTCCCTTTCTTCACGATTGCTATACAGCCGCCTGGTGTGGGTCTACCTGATTAGAAGATTTCACTGAAGTATCTTGCTGGTGAAATGTAATTATGTCCAGCACACACCTGCTTTTCTGCTGCTTGACAGGCGATGGCATGTCTGGTGGACTCAGCAGCAGCAGCAGCAGCAGCAGCAGCAGGAGAGGGTTTCCAACACATCAGGGGGTTCTGTTGGTGGATGTCGCAAACCCTCCTCAAGCAGCAGCAGTGGCGGCAGCAGCAGCGGTGGCAGCAGTCGGCAGTCTTGCCATAGCACTGCTAGCTTCCTCAGCAGCAGCAGCGGCAGCAGTAGTAGTAGTGATGATGAAAATTTGGAGTTCAATGAGGACTATGACAATCCAGCTGATGAAGCTGCTGCTGCTGCAATCATAGAAGGGCGGCCACCACCACCAGCAGCAGCAACAGCAGCATTGGGTTCACTGCTGGGAAGCGGCAGCAGCAGCAGCGATGACAGCAGCAGCGATGGCAGCAGCAGCAGCAAAGCTCTATGGGGAGAAAGTGCTGTGCAGGTTGCGGTAGGCTTCACTGCTCTTGCTGGCCCTGTTTTTGGGTTTGTGGACTCTGTCATTAACAACTGTTATAACAGACTCCCGGAATCTCAAAAGACACAGCAGACTGAGTCCACACTTGGGCTGTTAGAATCCGTATCTGCTGGACTCCAGGCCAACAGCCTGATTCTGGTGGAGTTGAATCGGTTGCTGCTGCTGCCACAATGGGAAGCGGCAGCAGCAGCAGCAGCAGCAGCAGCGGGCCAGATGAGCAGAGTCCTTGACAGTATGCTTGCAACAGCCTTGGCAGCAGCTACTGCTGCTGCTGGCAGCAGTGATTCAGCAGTGGGCATTGACATTCCTGAGCCAGCAGCATCTCTGGAGTCATATGACTCATTCTGGCAACAGCTGGACTTCGATCCACTAGAACAAGTGACCCTGACAAAGGCAGCAACAGGATTAGTAAGCGCGGGGGTAATCAGCCACCTTGCACATTCACTCGCTAACATCAGCTGCCACAACCCCACCTGTTATAACATGTCAGGGTTGAGTGACTGCCACATCAAAACCCTGGCATGCCGAGGGTGTAGAGAGGCAGGGTATTGCAGCAGGGTTTGTCAGAGGCATCATTGGGGAGTACATAAAGCACAGTGTAGGAGGATACAGCAGCAGCAGAAGTCTGAATGGGTAGATGTTGTCAGCGAGGAGTTCTATGACTTGCTGGATGACTAATACAGCAGCAGCAGTGTTGTACGGGTTGTGATGCACTGCACTGCGTATGAGATACTCACAGCATACCCAACTCAAAAGTGCAGAAGTTTGCAGGTATGAGCAGGCCAGCAAGTCAACAGCATGCTAGGCTATAGACTTTGCAGGTCAGCTCCACACTTGTATCAAATTTGTGTCTGATGCATGTGGTGACATACCTCTCAATACATTTGACCATGGGTGGATAATGTCAGTGATGACTTCTAAGAGCTGCTGAATGCTGCCCAGCAGCAGTGCGCCAGTCACCCTCAGCCAGTGCTTGAGGTTTGGAGAGAAATTTTCAGTAGCCGGTAGGCCCCCTGACCAGTTCCAAGGCTTAGCCTAAGGGAACTTTACACTCAAAAGCTAAAGACATGCATGTATCAAGATTCATATTGTAGTGATGCTCCTTCCTTCACAGCAGGTCATGCTGGCAGGGCCCACTGGCCGGTACCTCTGGGAGTAAAAAAACATTTCAAAAAATTGTTGATGCTTTTGTGAGCACACCAAGCTTGAAAAATCTAGCATGACTGACTCCAATCTGCAGGACAACGAACATGACAAATACATATATTGTATGTATGTTTTTGATGTGCAATCATCAGGTGCTGCCGCAGCTCAAATATGTTCTCTGGCTTCTCTACCGCTGCACTGTCTGCCGCAGCCTGGCACATGCCCCCCCAAAAGTACTATTGTGACTTGTGGAGTGTTTTTGCAATATTGAGACACAACCATGAACACCACAAGGCTGACTTTGGTGTTTTTATTGGTACCACACCATATTTCACACCAGTCTCACGCATGCTAATTCTGATTGCAGCATGACTGGAACAGATGCAGGCTTGCAAGCCTGGTTACCTCCTGGCCAATCAACCAGGGGTGCTGGTAACCTGCATGATGATGTGGGCTTGCCGTTCAAGCATTATAATGCTTAGAAGTTTGATTACAACAGCAGATGCTGACAGACCACGCCTGGCTGCATCCTAATGATGTTTTATCAGTCACTTGTGACTTTGCAGGATGCTTTTGCTGCTGCTGCGTGAAGTTACCAACTTCAGTGACTGCCATGCTGCAAAGCATCATGTTGGGCCAAGCAGTCTGTAGCATTTCACTGCCTCAGAGTCTAGTGCAGCCCAGCTGATATAATGTCCACAGCTCTAGTTTTGAATTTCACCTGTGCTTTACCTGGTTGTATCACCCTTGTATACTATACAAGTGCAGGCAACTGCTGCATGTAACCACAGCATACCTTGGCTGCATACATGTATATGCCTACGTGTACTTCACAGTTTACTGCATAATATGCAGTGAGCCTGACACGATCATTGCATACTTTCTGCTACCTCTGGAATTCCATTCAAATTGCCGAAGTTGGGCTGACAGTGTCAGCAACAACGATGAAACAGAGAATAGTGGAGAGCAGCAGAAAGAGAGGACTCTGGCGACTATGAGGTCTGCACTGCAATGCACTCAGCTCCGTGGTGTACATTCATCCCACATCGCCAGTGGTGTTTGGCTGGGACTTGTCATGAGTGCTGCTTAGTAAGGGTCACTGGAAGCATGCATGTAAAAAAAATCCTTCAGTATATTGTGCTGGTACTAGCAGTGACAGTTGCTGAATACAAGAGTAGTAATGTACACTTGTTATTTGTTAAATCGATGTATAGTATATTGAATGCTTCTGCCAGCGGGCAGAAGGCTGTTGACTCAACAAAATATGACAATATTGGGTGCGAGGAACCGCAGTGTGGCACTCCATGTCATGCATGTGCTTGTATACTACAGATTGTGTGCTAGTAGAGTGTCATATATGCCATATGTTATGACAACAACAGGATCATCCAACAACAAGTGTATCATTGTAGGCTTTGGCTTAGTCAGCAGATGGTTGCTGATTGTACAACATTCTCGAGAAAAGAGGCATGCAGCAGGGTGAGATGGTGTGTCAAATGTGCTGACATGTGTGTTTTGCATGTGTGTATTATATGTAAAAGAAATTGAGCCATGCAACAAGTTGAGATGCAATGGCAAATGCACTGACATGCGTGGGGGGGAGCCACCTGGGTGTGATGCTCAAGCTTGTGCCTGCCTCGGCTGTCCGGCTGTCCACCTGTGTATATGTGTATACTACAGCCTGTTTGTCATGGGAGTGCTGTGCATGTACAACATTAGGATGATGTGTTGCTGACAGTTTGCTCAGCTGACAGATGCCAGTCGCCTTGTCCGAAAGTGGATTGAATTCACTGGGTAGATTTGAGGCGCGGGGCCGATGGCAGTAATGCTATGGCTGCAAAGTACTGATTATTATTATTAGTTTGCTCAGCTGACGGATGCCAGTGACTCAGTGAGTGCAGACTCTCTTTGTTTCCTGGTGCTTCTTGGAGAAGTGAGGACTAGGAGTGTTCACTGTTGGAGGCACTGAGGTTTTGAGTTGTGTACACCACTTGTGGATGTGGTCACTCCATTCACAATTTTTAACAAACCTCTGCCATTGGTGTTTGTGTGGTGAGTGCTCTTATCAGTAACTATCAAATGCGTGTAATAGTGAGGCCCTCAGCAATGGAGTTGTGCCATATTCTTCACATAGCATCATGTGGTACACAGTGTGCCTGGCAGCCTCGCCCCCAGGCTGCTGCATGTGAAGCTGGACTATCAGTTGCTGCGTGCCCCGGCAGGGAATGCCTAATGTCAGATACAGTCACCGGTTCTACCGGCCGGGCAATTTGCCTGTATCATAACTGGCAGCTGCAGCGACGTTGATGCAGTCAGCTGCGTCTGGTGGAAGTTGCAGTTGTTCTCAGTTGCCCTGCACAGGACTGGCGCAGACGTTGATGCCTCCTGTTGTGACTGAGTAAGTTGTTTGTGCGCAACTGTAACAGGCAATGCAAGTGCTTTTTTAGTAGCGTACTAGACGCCCGCCCACGCCCCCCAGCTGGCCATGCATGTACTGCGCAGTACTGATCCTGGACAAGACCGCCAGGTGGTAATAACCTGATGATGCATCTTGATGCTCGATTCGGTTGTGATATATATAATGCGCCAGTGTATCTTCCTTGCTATTATTCTGTTCTTGTCGATGGAGAAGTTGACTGATTCTCGTGACACGTATCATACAGTCCCGCGTGCCTGCCTCTTGACTTTGTAAGGCTGCTGTTGCTTAAGCTATACACTCACATGCTTGTATTGCATTTGATGCCGTACAACGCCTTTTGAGTATTCTTGGTTGTATCCACCAACACGGCCGCGTAGAGTCGACTACACAAAACCAGTCAGGGGGCGCCACCAGCAGACCAAGATGCGGGATAGTTGGCGAATAGCTGCTTTTTCGGCAGCCGCTTTTGCTGCAGGAGCAGCAGCAGGTGCATACCTAATGAATATCTGGTGCAGCAAGCATCGACACAAGGGCGTCCACTTGGACGCAGCGGCTTTGCAGATGCTACATAGCCCTGCTGGAGAGGTCAGTCCATCTCAAAGCATAGCTCCTAGCGTGTATAGCTTACCAGGAACGCCTCGGGTGTCCGCAAACGGACGCAACTTTGCCAGAAGTGACAGTGTTGGAAGTTCTGGTGGTGGTGGAGACTCTAGGTGTGTTCGCCGTCTAGTATAAATCTCTTCTTACACACATATGCAACGGAACAGCTGTTGCGGAACACGGTGAAACCGGTCCACCATTAAGCTGCAGATTATCAGCAGTTAGGCAGCTGTTAGCTGGGCTGATGAGTTTGCATCTGGAGAGGTAGCGTGCATGAGATTGCTCATGTCTTAGCTAGGCAATCGGTCATGTCTCAACTCCTGTGGTCGTTGTGCTTTTCCTTGTCTTCAAGTTGGCCATGGCTGCCCTCCACAACACAATACCGTCTTGCCTCACACTTTATGCCAGTTACAGCCAGACAAATCAGGCAATAAGTATACCTACAAGCCCAAGTTTCGTCAGAATGTCGTGTGTTCTATTACGGTTGATATATATGTATATATCATCCTGCTGAGATCGTCCCGTGGAATGCACTGCAGGTTGCGTATGGTGTTTGTGGTGCGCAAGGACTTGGGATGGAACAAGCAGAAAACAGCAGTCATGGTGGCACATGCAGCACTGGCACTCTTCAAGAAGGTGTATAAATCAAGAAATCCGGTATTGTCACAATGGGTAAGCAGAGAAAACAGGAAGACAAAATGACTAGAAACACAGACGATAACAAACCTGGCAGTTGACATGGCATATGCAACCAAGCAACACATCAGCCCTGCAAGTGTGCCAGTAACTGCTATAAAAGCCGACAGCAGAAGCTTCTTTGATTCTCTCCACTCTGCTGGCAATACGTGCACCTGAAAGAACCAATCAAGTTGTTTTTTTAGCATTGCAGTCATGAACCGAGTCTTGATTGCAGACTCATATCTCACTTTGCTGAATGGTGGTCTCAGAATTCATTTTATGTCATTCTGGTTGTATTTGCATTTGCTGCTGGCAGGAGCTTGCCAAAGGTCCAAAGGTTGTGCTGAGAGCAGATGATGAAGCTCAGCTGCTGGCAGTAGCTGAAGCAGCCCGGGAGCAGGGCATACCCAGTCACAGCATAGCAGAAGCAACAGGTGGGACACTGGTACTAATTGTAAAAGACGAAGCAAGTTTGCAAACAACCACACTCAATGAACTTCTTAATCAAATTTTTAGGCATACACAAATGCAGAAATGGAGAAGTTGAACCATGGAGCAGTGAAATGGA
This sequence comes from Coelastrella sp. MACC-549, assembly GCA_018290735.1. NCBI lineage: Eukaryota > Viridiplantae > Chlorophyta > Chlorophyceae > Sphaeropleales > Scenedesmaceae > Coelastrella > Coelastrella sp. MACC-549. The sequence goes on from JABEVS010000672.1 coordinate 20,491, forward strand.
GCTGAGGTTGCATATGCATGTCAAGTGCCGAGTTTGCCCTGGTCTATTTCCTGAGGTATATGATCAGGTGTAAACTCTGTTACACAGAGTGCAATTCCTTGTCTCTGCAGCAGCACTCTGCAGCAGCACTCTGCAGCAGCAATGTGACTCAAAGCTCAACAGCAAAACTACGCTGCCTTGCATGCCTCAGCAAGGTTCCATGAACCATGATCTATTGCCAGAAGCCCTGCTGCATCGTTGGCACACCTCCAAGAATCCTCCAAGTTCAAACAGAATGCTTGCATCATTGGCAGCAACATCAGTGCCATGTACATGCACAGCAGCAGCAGCAGCAGCAGCGTGCCTGTACCAATATCTGGCATTTGTACCGTTTTGATTGTGGCCAGCCAACTCATCAGCAGTCAAATGCAAGCTGCGGGTTATCCAGAGTTGGGGCTAGCCGTGCTGAACCATCTTGCCATCGCTGCTGCTGCTGCCGCTGCTGCTGCTGTCCAGGCCATGCTGACAGTCCCAGGACCCGCAGTATTTTAGCTCTTGGACCAGTGTCGGCAGAGGCACTCAGTAGCATCACTGAAGGCTTGGTGCTGCTGTAGGAGCATGCACATCGACAGCAGCATCACTGAAGGCTTGGTGCTTGTACAGGAACAGGCACGTTGACAGCAGCAGCACTGCAAACTTGGTGCTGCTGTACGAGCATTTACAATGGCTGCATCAAGCATCAACAGGATCTGGCCTGAGCTCAGCTCATGCAACAGCACCAGCAGCTGCAGCAGAGCCAATGCTGCCAGGTCAGCAGGATCTTTGCCTTGCCACGGGTGCTGTCAAGACAGTAGGCAGGATGCGCATAAAGCATATATTTTATCTGTATAGTATGTGCCTGGGGTTGTTCCCATGTACACTGCTCAGAGTTTTACTGACTGTTTCAGCAGCTTGCAGGGGGTGCGAGCTGCCAGCCATTCTATATGCTTCTGAAATCAACATCATCACCATCATCATCATCATCATCACCATCACCACCATCACCACCATCATCATCATATATGCTGCCTCTGCAGATTCATGCCTTCAGATTGCGACTCACCTGTAGACAGTCTGCCGGCTTCAGAGAGTCTCACTCAAACATCACGCTGTTGCAGGGGGTTAAACAGCTGTTGCAGATTAGCAAATTATCAGCTCCAGGACCACTTGACATTGCCAGCAACATGCTGCATGCAGCAGCACATTCATGCTGAAAGTGGCCAGCACTGACAACAAAGCACGTGCGTGTACGGAATTTGAGCTGGGAGTTATTATGCTGTGCACGATGTGTTGTCGGAGGGTTGTTGTCTACAGCATGCATGTTGGTGTTTGACAACAGACTAAGATCGCCAGTAGTGGAGTGCACTGCTCAAGTTGTGCCGCAGAGAAGGCTGCTATGAATTGACGGTTGAAGTAGTACTCAGCAACGCACAAACTTGGGTTGTTTTCCTAGAGCTTGTCGGAGCTTGTTGAGCAATTTTTGCAGTTTGTTTGGAGAGCCCTAGCAAGCCGGCTGCCATGCCATGATGCATTTATGCACTCCAGGCAGCTTGGCTGTGTTCTTGGTAGCATTTCCTGCCAGTCAACAAACACCTCATTTTCATTCACTGGTGAAATAGACTTCCAACAAACCACTGTTGACAGGACGTCCTGTCAGGTGGTTCTTACACACTTTGCAGCGTGCCACATGCAACAGCAGCTCAGGGACGTTAAGAACATGTCTCTGTTTGTGCTACATTGATTGAGAGTATATGCATGTATATGCATGTATATGCATGTATAGTATGACATGTTTATAGTATGCATGCAGTGTGCTTCGAAGGAAGTGTTGCCGTGGGTATTGGTGCATGCAGTCATGTTGCAGATCAATTTGATGTATGTTCTGAGGTTGGCAAGATCATGATCTGTGCTTCCCAACATGTTGGAGAGAGTTACCGACTCAAAGCTTGAGCTGTAAACTCACATAGGACACAGGCATAACACATGCTCATGGCTCCAGGCTAGGTCGCAACTCGCTGCTAATGAAACTCTATCTGCACTGTGCAGGCTGCCAACCTTGCTGTTGCTCATGAGAGGGGGTCGGCTTATACTGACCTTGTCACGGATGCCCAAAATCTCGTGCTGATGCGATTAAGAATGTTCTGATCTGCAAAATCGGTATGCAGATCGGCCATGCACCCTGCCATTTTGCGATATATCTGCCCCCCAGACGCACTGCTGTGTCTTGAGTAATCCCGTCATAATCCGTCGTTCCGTTTGCCGAGGGCTCTATGCACGAAGAAATAAGCCTGAATGTCGTCTTTAGATTGCTACAACCCATCAAGGTTTGTCCCGCAGCGTAACGAGGACGTATTCGACGAGCAGTACTGCGGGCCCTGTGCGCTGACAGTTTGACCGATGTTTAGAGCATAGCAGCTCAAAATTTGGAAAAAAGGGCCTCTTGAATTCAGCTTTAAGAACAAGCTAACATGCGAGTGCTGCGCCTGCTGAGATGTCAGTAGAGTACTTCTCTGCAACTACTGACTTGCAAGATCATGCAGGGACCGACTTGAGATCATTCAAGAGATGCGGTGCTTACTGAGATGTCAGTAAAGTACTTCTCTGCAACTACTGACTTGTAAGATCATGCAGGGACCGACTTGAGATCATTCAAGAGATGCGGTGCTTACTGAGATGTCAGTAAAGTACTTCTCTGCAACTACTGACTTGTAAGATCATGACTGAGATCATTCAAGATAACATACAGATGCGGTGCCTGTTCAGATGTCAGTAGAGTGCTTCTCTGCAACTACTGACTTGCAAGATCATGCATGGACTGACTCGAGATCATTCAAGAGATGCGGTGCTTACTGAGATGTCAGTAGAGTAATTTTCCGCAACTCTGACTTGCAAGATCATTCAAGAGATGCGGTGCCTACTGAGTTGTCAGTAGAGTGCTTCTCCGCAACTACTGACTTGCAAGATCTGCAGGGTACTAACTGAGATCATTCAAGATGCGGTGCCTGCTGAGATGTCAGTAGAGTGATTTTCCGCAACTACTGACTTGCAAGATCATGCAGGGACTTGATCATTCAAGAGATGCGGTGCTTATTGAGATGTCAGTAGAGTAATTTTCCGCAACTCTGACTTGCAAGATCATTCAAGAGATGCGGTGCCTACTGAGTTGTCAGTAGAGTGCTTCTCCGCAACTACTGACTTGCAAGATCTGCAGGGTACTAACTGAGATCATTCAAGATGCGGTGCCTGCTGAGATGTCAGTAGAGTGATTTTCCGCAACTACTGACTTGCAAGATCATGCAGGGACTTGATCATTCAAGAGATGCGGTGCTTATTGAGATGTCAGTAGAGTAATTTTCCGCAACTCTGACTTGCAAGATCATTCAAGAGATGCGGTGCCTACTGAGTTGTCAGTAGAGTGCTTCTCCGCAACTACTGACTTGCAAGATCTGCAGGGTACTAACTGAGATCATTCAAGATGCGGTGCCTACTGAGATGTCAGTAGAGTAATTTTCGGCAACTACTGACTTGCAAGATCATGCAGGGTACTGACTGACATCATTCAAGAGAGTGCCTACTGAGATATCAGTAGAGTAATTTTTGGCAACTACTGACTTGCAAGATCATGCAGGGTACTGACTGAGATCATTCGAGATGCGGTGCCTATTGAGATGTCAGTAGAGTGCTTCTCCACAACTACTGACTTGCTGACGCAGCATATTATGTCGACAGCCGATATATGTAGCGCTTTCAGCTTTTCTGCTATTTGACTAGTGGAGATTATACCAACGGAGGGCTATTTCTTCCGCTTTTTTTCCGGAACATTCCAGTCATTCCGGCTGCAAGCCTTGTGAGACGCATCCCAAGCATTCCGGAGATTCCATGGACTCCGTGCACTTGACTTAGCATTTTCAACCCATTAGGCTGATTCCGGGCATTCCGGCTCCTCCGGAGATTCCATGGACTCCGTGCACTTGACTTAGCATTTTCAACCCATTAGGCTGATTCCGGGCATTCCGGCTCCTCCGGAGATTCCATGGACTCCGTGCACTTGACTTAGCATTTTCAACCCATTAGGCTGATTCCGGGCATTCCGGCTCCTCCGGAGATTCC
>JABEVS010000673.1:0-24369 GCA_018290735.1 Coelastrella sp. MACC-549
TGGCGGATATACAGGTCGCACTCAGTTGCTTATATGCCTGTGCCAGACCAATGTGCTGCTTGTGATGACATGTGCCTTCCATGCTGAAGCTTGCTTGGCATACATGTTCCATCTGTCTGTGCACATACTTGATGCCTGCAATTGGCGGAAGGTTGCTGGGGTGTGGGGATTGGGTAGGCCAAATACCCACTGGTCATTGCAGTCTGCATGGCTGGATGCTGGATTGTTGGACAGTGTTGTCCTAGCTGGGTGTGAGACAGTGAGTGTCATTGGTCAACCCAGTTGACCTTTGGCCGGGGCAGTACTGGCCTGACAGTACTGAGACCTGAGCAGCAGAGCTGGCTGGTCATCAGGAGACCACCCCCTTGTAACAGACACAAAACAGAAGTATACATTTTACCTGCGGGGCTTAAGCGGGCGCTCTACCATCTGAGCTACGACCCCATGATTGTTGTACGAGTGCATGAAAATACCAACTATGATCAGTCAATCAGGGTTTCGGGGTTTAAAGCAAAATTGTATATATACATTTTACCTGCCTTGCGCTGTCTCAAGGCTGTTGTGCCCGCGAAGGCTAATGATCTAATCAGATTACTGCACCTACCATGCGCTGCAAATACCTCAATTGTTACCAAAGAGGCGTGCTGCACGCTTCAGACGAGTGTCACTGACGGGACGTTCTAGCATACAACGGCGATAAGCAGCATTTTATCCACAAGCCAGCATAAAATGCTTACATGCAATGATGGTCCCGCCATACCATCGCTCCAGCACCAACTTGCAAGGTAAGCCATTGCAGGCCGCCTGGCGGCTAGGCTGGCCTATCGGACAGTCCCAATGGCAATGGGAACTGGTGCTGGCACATCCGTTGCAAGGTTTTCAGCACGTACGAGGTAGCTACCTACAGCTGCCATGCCTCCATCTGTTGCTGTCATTTCACCAGATCGCACGCACCGACCCAAGAGTCTGAAGTAAACCTTTTACTACCTTCAATCATGAAGACCTTTGCCACGGAATTGGCAGACGGCAGGTAGCTTGCCATGATCATGATGAATTGGCATAGACGGCAGCAATTGCCATCAAATGATTGCCAGTTCCCAGTCGACTGTTTGGCAGGCCTGGGCCTGTAACAACAAGCTGCTCCACCCTGTGCAACCACTGGTCCTGGCAGGATGTGGCAAACAGCGCTAGCATGACCCACCCTACCGAGCCTACTTATAGAATAAACTGCTGGGCAGGTGATCCAAGTCGCAACGAGCAGCCTGCTGTACCAGCACATGCAGTATGCTCGACCTACCAGGCCTAGTCAGGCCGCCAACATGTGGCGGTCACATGTAAGGGCAAGACCAACCTGACTTGACAAGAGTGAACACTCCACACTTTGATCAGGACACACTTGATTGCCAGGCCGGCAGACCTACTCAATGATAAGATTCAGACATTCCGAATGTATCTGAGATACAATTGCAAGCTTGAAGAGACACAGGCAGAATATGTCTGACAGCATGATGGTACTGTTTCACTTGGGGCAGGAGCTCCTTACGGCCACCCCACAAACCCCCTCTCACGCGCTCGTATGATCTGTGGCACAGAGACACACATGCAGCCGAAAGCTGCAAAGTTCCTACAGGACCGCATACACACTACATCAGATCTTAGATATATAAGTAAGCACTGATGATGACAGTTGCCTGACAGACAACAGCAGGCAGTCATCAGCAATGCCAGAAAAAGGAACACAGCTTGCCTGCATGCAGGATTCCTGCTGTTGAATGAGCAGCAGCAAAGATGATTTCCCCGCAATGAAGGTTGTTGACCTCTACAGAAACCACCAATCAGATGGCTTTTACAGGCATTTATAGGGTCCCTGAGCATCTTTCAGCACCGAAGTCTCAACTGCCCCGTGCATGCCGCAGCAACCACCCAGTGCATACACCCTCCAAAGCAGTCCATGCAAGAATGCATCTAAGTGAAAAGAATCAGGACAATAACCTCCATCCACACCACACTCATGGACTCTGGTCTACGACACACTCGAAGTGAAACATCTAGTGAAACAATAGCAGTGACACGCTTGTTGCTGTCACTGATGTCACAAGCAACGGTTGCTGTTGAAGGAAGCAAGAAGCCCTCAACCACACTGCAGCGCATGATCAGCTGCTGCAGATGACATTACAAAGTGACCCGGATCCTCAGATGCTGAACAACCCCATATGCAACCAGCAGCGACAGCACCTGCAGCACACGACCCTAGTTGATGACACAGAAAGGCTTTTCCCTGTAGCCACAGTAACTTGAATGTTATTAGCTGTTTGTATAACAGTGAGCTGAGAGAAGTCAGCGGTTTCGTAATGGCGCCACCACAGCAGCTTGGAGCACAGTATTCTGAGCATGCTACCATGCAGGAAAGACCTCTTCTGCAGTAATGATCTGTCCACATCCACAACCTGTGCAGCGTCAACTGCCATTGTTGGTTCACACTACCCATTTGCCTTTGATCTGATCACGTGCTGTCCTGCTACAGGGTAAAAAAACTGCAAACAACAGCAGCTGCTAGCAGCTGAGGAGGCTCCCTGAACAATGAAACATGAAGACTTCGTGTTGAGCTAATGGCAGTTTCATCCGAGTGCCTAGATGGCCACCTCCATCTGTCGCCGCCGCAAGCACTAGCGCTTATGGCCAACATCTGCCCACTAGCATCACTGTCCAAGTGCCTTCTTGATTGCTTCTGGTTTCAGTACTGCTACATATTCCATGCTCCTATAGAGCTGGTTGGTGTCCATGCCCATACCCGCAACCCAGTGATTCGGGCAGTCAAAGCCTATGTAATCTGGGTCATACTGCACCTGCAGCAGACAGCAGTAGGCAGCAGGATTGGAGTTGAAACTGAACGGAAGTTGAAACTGAACGAGACCAAAGGATCAGCTGAGTGCAGCTAGGATATACCACACGTCAGCGACGGTGCATCAACATGTAAACATATGAAGAAAAACAGCCGCTGCTGGGATTTACTGTACCCACAACCCTCTCCAAAAGCAGAGATAGCAAAAGATTTAGCGTGCTGCAGAGCGTTCAGAAAGGCAGGTGCGGCTGCTGCAGCACTGTATGTAAGATGCAGGAGGGTACCTTGCGACGTGCTTTCTTATCCAGCAGCACCACCGCCTTCACGCTTGCTGCTCCTGCTGCCAGCAGCTTATCCCGGACTGTCATCAGAGTGAGCCCTGAGTCGCACAAGTCATCAATCATCAGACAGTGACGACCCTTGACAACCTCATCATCATATGACACTTGAACTTCACCGCTGGTTTCTGTTCGGTTACCGTATGACCTGCGGCAGGTGCGCAGTCCCAGGCACATCAAAGTCAGTAGATGCACCAGTAGCGGGAGCAGGATTGACACCTGTTGCCATGTGGCTACTTGCTGCTGCAGGGACAGCAACCTGGCTGCAAGGACGTACTGTGCATTCAGCATGGTGTATGATTTGTACGAGGCTGCACATGCCATGCAGCAGATGTTGGAGACAGGGGCTTCATTTATGCTATGACCTTCAGGCAACCAAACTGTTTGATACTCCATTGCGGCAATCACAAATCATGTAGCAGGGACGGCAGTATGAGTGAAAAGGTGTGCAGAAGCGGTAATGGACCAACCCATCCTCTGCGCTGCACTGAGACAATCCTCTGCACAGCACTGAGAGCAAGGGCGACTACGAGCGTCACACGTTGTGCTGTTCTCTCGACTTACTTTGCAGATACAAACTCTATGACCATGCCTTCAGGGCAAGGGTCAAGCGCCCGCACCAGGTCAGCGGCAAAGATGAAGCCACCCTTCAGGATCGGCATCAGGACTGGTTGCATGCCCTGCAGAAGCATTCGATCACAACATATGCAAACTCTCTTTGGTGTGCGATCTGCTGCCCATGCTATTGATTGATGACAGCACCTGCCGCTGGGCAATGAGTAAGCCTGCCTTCATTGGTGCCTGAAGTCGCCTGCACAGCAGAGCCCTACGACGCTGCAGCAGCTGCAAACATGATGGACGATAATTTCTGAGGCGATAAGTGGACCCCGGTTGCTGTAAGTCGCCCAGCATCGCCGCAATTTTCAATGTTGGTGCACAAAGTGCAACAGGACCTGAAAAGTGGCGTTATACGGTGCATGCAGCTGCTGCCAAGTTGTTCATATGATTGCTTATGCTATTCGCATCATGATTAAAGTTGATATTGACCTGATAAGCCCGTCCTAATTGCTTGCCCATCTCGTGCACTCTGTCATGCATCTGCTCTCTGGTAAATAGAATTTCTCCGACGTCTCCATGGATATCATATGCGATAAGTGCATCAGCTGCGGGCTTCATGGATGCCGCTGGGCTGGTTGACAGGGTAATCGTTGCATTCGCCATGACCTCTTATCAACAGCTAACGCACACTTTGTACACAGAAAGCTGTGCAACTGCGATATGCACGCGTATCGCGCTACTTCCATGGGAGCCAGACTCTTGGCAGGTGTTGGTTCGGCGCCAAGGGTCTAAAACTGACACTGCCCTGGGCCTGGTGTGTATCCAACTGCCAGGGTAGATGTAACCTGTTTTAAGCATGCAACTCCTCTTTCAGCAGGAGTTTGTAAACTCCGGGCACACTTGTGCTCCCTCCCTTGTACTGCCTAGCATATTGGTTTGAGATTAGATATCATAATTCTCAAGCTGTACTTTTCCTGCGTTCCTTTGGGGAGATTCTTGCTGGATAACTGTGGCCAGCTCATGCCCAGTGGTCCACTGACAGCACAAACCTTTCGCTGGGTCTTGGCCGCCAGGCTGGCCCATCATGGCACGCACAGCTGCCACTGGCAGTGAGCTACTTGCTGCAGACGGCCTCTCTACTGCCTGTGTGGTCAGCATCAATTCAACAGCAGCGCAAGAGCTGCAATGGCTGATTGCGGCGTAGCTTAGCTATTGATCTGTTGCCACTGGCAAGTGATATTGCTGGCAGGCTTACACTGTAAGTGCTACTGAGTAGCACTGCTGCAACATTATGCCGCACCGCAATGAATGTTGTCAGCAGGTTTGAAGCATCTGTTCCTGAACGGATGGCCTTCACTGACCATGTGTGGCCATCATGGCACACTATCAGCAATCAGTGGTTTTCTGACATATGCATGTACTATGCCAGGGGGGTTCAAACGCCAATAACGGTAATCTAAGCTCTGATATGCAGTACGTATGGGATGTTGCCAAGGCGCTCGACTCCCCTCTCATATATGCTGTGAATCCCCTGGATCACTCTTCAAGGCGTTACATTCTCATGATCACACTGTTGGATATCCATCACAGTGTGCACATCAACTAGTAGCAACATGGAAGCTGTATTTGCAAATGTCATATCTGGACACGAAGCTTCTCATCAGTGTTGCGTCTAGATGTAGAGCCTGAGGGCAGCAGAATGGATGATCACATTTGAGTAGCAGTGCTGCTGTAGTGCCACATTCATCGAGCGGCCATGGACACAAGCGAACTGTACTGGCTGCCTTTTAAGGCCGTCTATCAGCAGCTGCAGGCCGCCAACAAGTCCACTCTCAGCGGCCTTGGTGAACAGCTCAACTTGAATTTTCAATGGCTGCTAGACGGTCTGAACAAGTTTAGAAAGCCAAGTGATAAGTCACTGACCGTTCTTGCGGCTGGAAAGTCTCTCAAGGCACCAGCGTGGGGCCCAAAACGCGGGATCGCAGTGGACAAGCACCTCATCAATGCCACGGTTGAACTGAGCCAGCTGCTGGTGAGCGAAAGAGCGTTAAAGATATTAGTACGTGTCAAGAGGTCGCAGGCTGCGTCTTCTGCTCAAGCCATTTCGAACTCAAGTGAACAGCAGCAGTTAACCTCTTGCGGCTTGTCAGCAGTGATTTTCGTTGCTTGACAGGTTGGCGAGCAATAATCAATAACTCGATACGCAATTAGGCTAACTAAGTGTTGCTTCCTTGCTTGAGCAGGACCTCGATCAGCTGCAGTGCCATTTGCTGTTGAAGCGATGGATGAAAGAGAAGAATATCAACATACCACCACCTTCAGCCACAGCAACAGCAGCTACGTCAGCACCAGGCGCTACATCAACTGTCCCACTTGCACTGCCAGCACCAGGTGGTGCAGCCACATCAACAAGCACAGCAACAGCTGCGGGGCCTGGTCAAGCTGTGCTGTGTGCAGATGTAGTGCAAGGCGTGGCTGATTATTATGCACAGGAGCGTATCTACCTCAGCAAATGTCAAAAGTTCATCATACTGACAGCAAGTAAGTAAATGCACATCACGTACAATATGCCTGCTACAGCATAGCATGTACATCAAGAATCTGCATGTCACTGCTGCAGGCACCATACATACTGACCTTTGTAGTCATTACAGAGTACTGAGTTGACTGCTGTGCTTGCAGTACATGCAGTCAGCTAGACAAGTACACAGTCAGCAACAGTGTACACGGCCCTTCAGCAAGCCTGCCAATAGCAGTGAACCTGTTGCAAGCAAGTACTATCTGCAGCAGCGGGTACTTCAACACAACGCCATGCTGCCACCTGTGTTTGTTGCAGTGCATGTTACAGCGGACTCGTCAAAGACCTGTCAAGACCTTCTCAAAAGGCTGCTGGATGCTGGCTGGGACTCCAAAACATTCAACTGCTTAGCAGCACTGCTCTCTGAAAGACAACAGGCAGATGGCACTAGCAATGCAACAGCAGGGCAGACAGCAGCAGCAGGTGGCTTGACCCATCTGGTGGGCACCGAATTGCACATTTTGAGTTTCAACAAGAACCTGGATGCATTTCATAGCGATGATCGTGCAAAGCATGCTGCAAAGGGATTTCTCCTGCAATGCTCACCAGCGACTGGCTGCTAATAGAGTCACAGTCATGGGGGTTGCAGCAGCTGTGCTTTAGAAGTTCAGAAGAAGTTCATCGCCCGACTCTGAAGAAAGCAACACCCATGCAGCAACACCTGTCTGTATCACCAGCGGCTGTGCTGTATATACAGATATATCTGGATAAACAAATGCCTTGCAACCCTCCTGCAGGTCAAGCCCTCAGACTTTGAGCAGAGGTTGCACCTCCATAATCTTCAGGAGCGCTGTGAGCTGCTGTGCTTGCTGACTCAGCTCTACTGTGGTCCAGATCCCTCTTGCTCCCCAAACAGTCACGCCATGCAGCTGTTGCTCAGGCAGGCCGCAGAGCAGCAGGACATGCTCAGTGAGCAGGAGGCTGAAGAGTCTGCTGCAGCAGTAGCTGAGGTGGCAGCACTTAGCTGGCCAGAATGTTCTGAAGAGCGGTTGCTGAAGCTTCTGCAGTTGTTAGGCGAGGCAGTGTTCCTGCAAGGTGCGCAACTATGGTTGCTGTTTGGTGGATTCTCATCTCTTGAAGCTGACTCGTACTGTTCAAGTTGATTAAGTGCACTGAATCATGCATGATTTTACTGTATTTGCAGCCTCTTCACTGCCTCTTGCACACAATAGAAGGTCCTCCAGCTGTCTGAAGTCATTTTGGATGCAACCTGTTCATGAAATTTGGTATCTATCATCTGCAGGGACACCAAACGGCCATGTCACAGGCGTCCGCAGAGCAGCAAATGCAGCTAGCAGCACCGCATACAGCCAAGCAGCTAGCATGCAACAGCTGGGAGAGGTGCTCGCATCCTCTGTTATTCTGGCTGCTCTGAAACCCAGCCAGCTGCTGAAGAGGCTTGCTGAGTCAGCAGGGATAGCAGCAGCCGGCGGCCCCTTGCCACGCAACATCACACAGTTCAAGCAGTGGAGGAGTATTGAGGCAGCGCTTATGCAGTGGAGATTGTCTCCAGGATGTGTGCTGCCTATGTTGGCAGTGTTTGCATACAACCAGCTGCTGGCGAGTTATAGAGGAGCTGCAGGTGGGCTGATGCTTAGAGTAAAGAGACATGCCACGTCTGTTGACACAACAGATGTTTGCCTCCATTTCTGCACTATTCAGCTATTGGTACAAGTCTGACAAGTTGGCGCAAAACCGCAAAGTTGCGGCCACACAAACTGTGTGCTTCTGAAGGATATGTCCTGTAAATTTGCAGGCTTGGCTAGTCAACGGAGCCATGAGTAAGTTGGGGCATGCAGGCCATTGAGGGGAAATCAACCCACATGATTCAAGTGAATGTCATATTAACACCTATGCCTGGTTGTGCCGCTTCTCTTTCCTATGCAGACTCAATCTCACCCAGCATACAGACTAATGCTCTACAAGCTGGTGGCTTTGCAGCCATAGCGGCTCCCCTAACACTTGAAGAACTAGCACCCAACAGCTTAGCTGGGGCCCTCCACAGGGGTTTGCTGCTGCAAAGCATTTCTCTCATGGCAAGTGCCTTTGACCTTAGTCCGATGCTGCTGCCTGGACCTGTCCTGCAGCAGCTCATAGCTGTGGTGGCGGATACAGTCAAAGGCAAGTGCAGCTTCTGATCAGCTGAGCTTGCCACATCATATTGCTACCACGCTTCATATCACCAAGCAACAGCTCTTATTCAATCGTGGTGTGCTGCTTCTGTCTATATTGATGTCCTGAATCATTTTGAGTTGTATACTGTACGACTGGGATATATTAACCAACAATCTGGCTTTAGATTTGAAATCCTGTACCTGATTACTGTTGCAGGTTGTCCCCATCTCACCCAACAAGTCTGGGACGAGACAAGCGTCACTTTCAAGCCCATCAGGTACCTTCTGGACGAAGCCTGCTCCTTGTTCCCTGCCTTCTGTGGCCCATACCTGCAACTAGCCACTGGCCTCGCCCAAGGTCAGGAGTCTGCGACCGCCTGTTACAGTTGCCTGTGCAGCAAGCCCTGCTTGGCGGTCGAGTACCAGGCAGGCACACCCGGACTCATCCTGCAAGGGGAGGAGGCTGTTCTAGATGTTGATATGCCATGGGCAAAGGCACCAGAAGTGGAAGGCAGCATTGTCCCGCAGGTGAACTGCTGCAGCGCTGTGCACCAGTTTACAGTTAAGGCTGTGCAGATCACTCAACAGATCACTTGACTAGTCTTCAACAAGGCACCATCACCTGCCTGCTTGTGACAGTCACATAAGACAACCTCAGGTCAACACTGTTGGCATGGCATGCCACGGACAAGTTATATGCTTGACATTTTCTGCCATATAGCGTGTCCACCTTCACACTCATCACTGGCACTCTGCGGTATAAAGATGGTGGCCATGCTTTAGTCAGCACAGCAGAAAGTCCGCAGCTACTGTTAAGTATACGGCAGGTGTGTTACAAGGTAAAAACCGCCATTATAGCTCTCTCTCTTGTGTTGGCAACTTATCATCAAAGAGATAGAGCCATGCAACACTGGATGAGCTGGCAAATAAACATTGTGTTATCGTGTGTTGGCGTCTTAAACCATCACCTCTTCGGGTGGCTTGCTTTGACACAGTACATGCCGTACCTTGTGCTCTTACTCACACAACTGCAGGGGAGCCGGGGGAAGGTAATGCAAGTACCAGAGTTTGCTCGCCCGCCTGCCACATCTGAAGGCGGCGCCCCTCCAGCAACCTCTTTTCTGGTGGCTTGGGAGGTAGATGCCGAACAGGGCACAGGCCCTGTGCTACTGCTGGCCCGGGCCGCTCACTGCCTACAGCAGCTACACGTGGCAGTTGCAGGACGCCAAGCAGTAGCAGCAACAGAGTACTGGCAGGTACTTGCAGCCAACAGTATGGTAATCAGTGACGTCTCAGGTGGCATGAGGCTGATAATGCATGGTCTAGGGTGCTTGTGATTGCAGTACTGCCCGGATAAGGCATTTTCTACGTCCACTTGCTGTGCGAAAGGCGAGCCAGGTTGCTGAACCAGCTGTCCTATGACCGTTTGCTGCTGCATCATCATCATGCTTGTGCTGCTGCAGAAGCTCAGCGAGACCATACTCTGCCAACATCACAACCCCCGCCTTACGATCTTCCTGACTGCAGGATCTGCGTCTTATCCTAACACTGGTTGCTGCCCTGCTCAAGGCAGACCCTCAGCTTGCAAAACCCCTGATGAGCGTCACGATTGTTTACAACAGCAACCAGCAAATGGACTGGCTTGATGTCCTTGTGGCTTCCCTTAACCTGCTTCCGGCCCTCGCCGCAGCGGCAGGAGGTAGCAGCACCTCAGCCTTCGTTAGCTCAGCATCTTCTGTCCAGCAAACCCCTGCCAGTTTCTGCCAGGAGATTCTAGCAGCACTGGCCGGCTGTTTGGTGGCTGCAGCTGCAGTTGTCAGCTGCCAGCCGGGCCGAGTGATGGGGGCGCTGGGATCTTGTCAACTGTTCGCAGGAGTCACTGTAGCTGCTGAGCCTCTTGAGCTTGTGGCCCTTGAGGGATTGTCACAGTGGGCTCAGGGGCAGCAGGAGGGAGGGGGTCTGGGGGTGGCAGATGGTTGGAGCAGTCTATCAACCTTGCAGGTCAGTATAAGCCATCAGGTCAAGCTCGTCAGTGCTAGGGATTGCAAAGGTACCAAGACAGCACCTTGTGTGTTGTTTAAGTTGTATGTGCTGGTGTAAGGCCAGCAATGGCATGCAGCGCGGTCAGTTGCAATCAAACAAAGTAGAAGGTGTGCTGCTGAGATTTCCACATTGGTTGAGTAGACAGGTTTAGGCCCTGCAGCCAGAACACGACACCGCTTTCATCAATACGACATGCAGCAGAAAAGATGTGCCAAAGCTGTGCATGACACTTTACTGCTGTTGCTGCTTGCCGAACATACATCATATTATTGGCCTTCATTGGTCAACAACACCCCCCCTTCCAGCAATAAAGCCTCTTGTGCTGGCCCCAATCATACTTGGGCTAACAAGGCAACTGCCGTCCAGCCCCAGCGCATTTGCTGCTGTCACATTGCAGGCACTGCAGGAGGCGTTTGAGGTTCCCCACCGCACTTACCCGCTCACGCTTGCAGTACTGCACCTGGTGCAGACGCTGCTCAACCAGCACTGCACCTGGGGCCTGGTGCCCAGTCTTGTACACCACACGCTGAATAGGGTGCTTGGGGCTATGCCTTGGATGCCCTTTAGCAGCACTAGTGACAGGTGGGCTTTGATGCATTGTGTGCGGACGGTGTGCTGTGATGTCTCCTGTCATGGTTGTGGCAGTCACAAGGGTGTTACTGGCGACATGACCCATCGGATGTGGTTTGATGCTGGTGTTTGGGCATTTGCTGTGGCTGTTCCAACAGAGATGCTCCACTCCCTCATGAGCTGCACTACCCCACTGCTAGGGTCTCAATAGATTGACAGCACCAACCTCTGCAGAGCTGTGCGTGCAGTCCTGCAACACCCCACAGCTATCTGCGCTCTGCACGGCAGCTGGTGCACTGTTTGCCAAAGACGTTCTGGTTTTTGAGTGATGTAACAGGTTCTTCTTGTGCGTCACGTGCATGACAATCCTTGTTGTGTTGGCGTATGCTTTCCTACTGCAACAGGTTGACCCTCGCAGCAACTGCACTTGGAGTCGTCCGCAGTGCAATCCTGTCTGGCGCTGTAGCAATCCCCGGTGCTGCTGGACCCAAGGCTGCAGGACCTCCTGGAGGTCTCATGGTCACTACACTGGCAGCCAGAGTGATCAATCACCTGGCAACAGCAGGTAGGCTTTGAGGCTATGCTAGGTCGTGCCTTGAAAGGCCTCTTGAAACCATGTTAAACACTTTGCCAGTAATAAGCTGCCAATCCTAAATCCTGCAGCATTGGGTGCTTTGTCTGAACTGTTACAGTTCTGCTACAGACCCAGAAATCCAGCAATCTGCCATGGACTGCAAGGTAAAGGCCACCAAATGTGGTGGCAATCAGGTTTTCTGTTGTGTGCTCACCAGGCCATGCTTCAGAGAAATCAAAGTGTTTATGCTGCTGAAATGCAGCAACAAACAGTTGCTGTCAGCGGCTGGCAACTGATTGAGCTCCACTCTGTTGTGCTTTGTGGCATCGCAGGCCATGGATACCTCTCCTCTGTGATGCCACCCCCCTCAGATGTCTTGCAGGACATGGCTGAACAGCAAGCCGGCAGCAGTCAGTTGCTAGCAGCCGGTACAGAGCTGGCTGAGCAGTTGCTGCTGCTGGTCTCAGTGCTGCAGCCTGTTGTTGCACACCTCTCACCTGAGATTCCTTTGCAGCAGTATTGGGGGACGGTAAGTGGCATCAACCTGCTGTTCAAGACTGCTGTGGGTTTGCAGCTCATTGCAGCAGGTGCAACACTGCTCAGCAATCAATACGATCTGGGCTTGAGAGCCCAAGATCTTACACCATTTGGTCCCAGATCTTGGTCCATTGTCTTCCTGTTGTGGAGTGGAAACGTCCAGTGTCTTGCTTGCTGATGTGGCTGACCCTTCGCAGCAACTGCATTGTCTAGTGCTGAATGCTGTGTCCGCAACAAACATCCAAAGGCAGGTGTATGTATCTTGATGTGCAGAACCCACCAGGGGGTGGCCTGAGTCCCGTGGCTATCATTGGCAGCTACGCAACATACCCCTATGCAACACACCTTTCCCTTCTAGCCTTGGAGGCCCTTGTCGGTTTTGCCACGCTTCAAACCACACCAGCTGCAGGTACTGCTGGCACTGCTGCGCCCAGTGCTGGCGGACCGCCAGTGCCAGCTGGTGTCAGCGGTCCTGCAGGGGTTGGGCCTTTGGCTGGGCCGGTGCTGCAGGGTTTAAATCCGGTGCAGCCGTACTTGAGAGGCGTGCATGTGGCAACTGCCACTGGAATGGGCGTCGGCGGGAGAGGTAGGTCAAAATGACAATTACTTTTTCAAAAAAAAACCAGGGGATGATTGCAACACACCGTGAAGCTGTTGGGCCATACTTTTGCGCCTGATTCTGTCAGTTTCAAGGTCTGCTAGCCGCCAAGCTACTGTTTGTCTAACCAGTGTGCTGCACAAGCGCACTCCGCCCATTCTTTATGAGCCAAAGTAGGGCTAACTGGGTTTGTGTACAGCATGCAAACATAGTGAGCACACAGCACCAGGCTGTAAAATCCTGGCGGGGGGCCCTACGCAGGGGGATCAACTGCTACTGGATCTGAGATCCTTCAACATGTGGTCAGAGGCCGCATGTTCTTGCGATTGAAGTGAAAGGTACCATGCGTCCCATGAGCCATCCGCTGGCTCGCTGGCTAGAACCGGGAGGGGTTGGAGTCCCCCAATTGTATTGGTATTGGTATTGGTAAAACCTTTGCATTCCGTGTCTGCTGTCTGGCTGACTGTGCTGTTCTGCCACTTGTGGTCCAACTGATGATAGCAAAGAAAACGACAACCATCAATCTGCAGCCATGGCAGTTCTGCCTATGTCCTTGTGCATCATGCATCGTGCAGATTTGGGGCTGAGTTGATGCGTGAATGTTGCACAGAACACTCCCAACTACACACCTGCTGCTGGAAAAACACATTTTTCATGCTGCTTTGTAGGAGGAGCTGGGGGGTGGTGGCGGCCATCTGGTCTATTTGCATGCCTGTTTGCTGCTCTTCCTGAACTCAAGGCTGCTCTCCTGCGGCCATTTGAGCTGTCTTTTGCTCAGGCATACCCAGAATGGACAATAAGGTGTATGGCACTGCTAGGGGCAGGTGTCAGGTACGCCAGGAATTTGACATAATTGGAAATATCAATCACTGAACCACCTATCACTTCTTCAATAATGGTAACACCAACATAATTGTGATAAAACTCAAACTGCAACGTCAATCACTTTTCTGATGGTGTCAGTAACAACAATGAGTCTCTGCAGCCATAGCTTTTCTGTCTCAGCACCTATACCTGACAGAGAGTCCAATTCAATTTGGCAAAAAGTAGCCAGCCCAGCATTGCTATGGAACTTGAACAGGGCAGCAACTGGTGGCTTTTAGCACGCAAATATGCAGTTGCTGCGGGCCTGCCTAGCATACAGTATCATTGTACTTCGGACTGCAATCATGCCGCAACGCCTGCCCCGAAAGTCATATATATCGTCTGCACCTGCTGTGTTGTGCCGTACATTTCAATATTCAGGCACCATCCTGAAGTCCTGGACGCCTTGTGCTTCCCTTCCGCTCTGACTTTACCAGCAGACAAGGCAGGCCCAGCCCCAGGCCCAGCAGCAGCTGCACCCGCTGCAGACCCAGCAGCAAAGGCTGCAAAAGCTGCAACAGAGCAAGCGGACAGCAGAGCGCACAGTGCCTTGGACGGGCTCTGGCAGCTGCTGAAGAAAGCACCTGAGCTCATGCAGAGCCAGCCAAAGCTGTTGGCGGCTGGCATGCGGCTGCTGAGTACTCTGTGGGAGTCACAGAGTTCTGCTCTCGGAGCAGTGGAGCTACTGAGATCGCAACCTGGCTTTTGGAGCGCCATAAAGGTGATAAGGGGGTATATCTACTGCTGTGTATGGTATTTAAACTGAATTCAGCAGAGAGGGAGAATTCATGACACCGTGCAAAGCACCAGCCAGGGCACAAAAAGGCAAAGCTGCACCTGTGCTAGGCCCCTGCAACTATCTGCCATGGCAATGAAGGCAATTGCCTGCTGGCGGCAACAGTGCATAGACAAACCTATGATGAGGGCATGCCATGTTGATGTACTGCTCTCACAACCGTCTAGTGCCTATTGTTAAACAAATTTAGATTGTAACACACTCATGTCACACATGACCACTAAGTACGCTGACCTGACTAGCTCAATGGCTGTTCTCTACTGGATGTGTTCTATCCACTTGTTCTGTGCACAGGCATGTTGTCCGGTGCCAGGGGTCCTGCCGTCTGTGACTGCTGGTGCCGAGCCCACTGATGCAGAGGCAGCTGCTTGGAAGCTCCAGATACATACCTGTGCCTTGCACATACTGCTGCTCGAGCTGCTATCAGTGCAGGTAAAGACACGAGAGACACAGCTGGCCGTGTGATGGGAAGCATTGTTGTTTTGCTGCTGTGATGGATGAGCAGATGGCGGTCAGCTGTCCATCTGTGTTGTGGTGGTTGATATTAATACTTTGTGGCTCTTTGTGCGTTTGGTATGCATTTGCTGGATTCAGTAGCGCTGCAGGAGAGGGCCGTATGCAGTGCTGATATACCCTGCAAACATGCAACTTGTGCCAGCCTGGACTATGCATGAAGGTATCTTTTATCAATCAAAAGCTGTTTGATATCCATTGAAGTTGTTAACATATGCATTATCAGAACCATCACTGTCACTACATGCTGACAGTGAAGGTTCTGATGATTCATATGTTGCCGACTCCCTTGGATTACAACTACAAAAGGAAATCTTTGCTGGCAAGGATTTATGCCATGTGGATGCCCCAGGCTTCCCTGCACTTACTTCTGCTGTTGCCCCCTTCAGGTCCCTAGCAACAGCAGTTCCACAGCCCCTAGCAGCAGCAGCAGCAGCAGTCATGAGGCACTGCTGGCAGCCTTTGGACCTCTCGAAGTCATGAAACTACTGATCACAGCTTCAGATATAGGAGTGCAGCACAATCTTCTGGAGCAGCTTGTTAGGATGTTGCAGGTGGGATACATCCTCTGGTGTTTGCACATGGGAAAAAGAAATGAAAGTGCTGCACTGCCCAACTTTGTTGCTAAACAGCAGGTGCAAAAATGCAGTCGGAAGTGTTCATTGCACTGGTGCATTGCACACATGAGCAGACCATCAGGAGCTGTTGTGTGCAGCTGATATAACACATCAGTACAACATGGCAGCCCCTGGTGATCTATATTTGTGAATCATGACCGTCCATTGATCAGTATAATACCATATTCATATCGATGTGAGTGTGAGTTCTGCAACCAGTTGTACATCATCAAGCCGCAGTTATAAGCTGTGCTGAGGTGATGTAACTTGCACCCCAGATCTGGCATTCTTTTTAAGATGGAATGCTCCTGATGTCACACGGTTTGTCAACACAGAGGCACTAGATGCCAGTGAAGATGTTTGGAATTCACAAAGGACTGGCTGTAACTCATCCCTTGGGCGTTAGGACCAATTTGCACTTGTAACAACTTGAACAGGTCACCTACCTGCAACTAGGAGCCTCTGCAGTAGTTGGTGCTTGGGGTCCGGCTAACCTCAAAACTGACAGCCTATCTGTAGCAACACAGTTCAGACATGAAGTGCAGCCGCTGCTGGATGCAGCAGCAGCTGGGGAGTACAGTTTGGAGGACCTGAGGGTGGCTTGTGATGTGCTGGCTGATCCAGAGAGTGCACAACAGTCACTGGCAGCGGTTTCTGCTCAGAGCAGACACACAGGTGGGTGCTGATGGCAAATGGTGTCTGCGAGCTGCTATATGACAGCCAGTTCAACTAGTTATAGCATATACCCTTTCATATGCTTAGCATGATCCTGCAGATGCTGCAGAGTATATGTCTTACAAGCTGCATTGATTCTCCTGTAGTTCCATTGCATGTCTGTCAGCATCCTAGCACCACTCCACGCGTGTGTCCACTGCAATCGGTCTAGATAGCTGTGACTGTTTATCAAGTCGCATCTGCCCGAGTGTTCATCTGTAGGTGAAGAAGACGAAATAATGGAGGGTGATGCCAACGGAAGCTTGCTCCCGGCCGGTGGCGACGGACAGCGTGGACGCATCCTGGTGGATGCTCTGACGGCTCGGCCATTTGGCGAATTGCTGCTGAGCTTCGCAGCAGTAACACCCTGCAGCTGGGCCGCAGGGGAAACCCAGTATGGTCGTCATTTCCTGTTCGATTCTTCGCGGCTGTGCCAGCTGCTCGGGCCCTTCATCCTGGAGAACTCAGAAGGCGCGATCGCGCTGGCTATTACGCTTGACGACGTTAGCGCAGCGGCTGCCGTAGCGCATGCGCGACTGGCACTGCTGCAGGCGGCGACGAGCCTGTTCGCTTCGTTGAGTAGGAATGCCGGCGCCAGGCAGCAGCTGATGTCCGCTGACGTATGCAAGACCTTGCTGACTGGCAGTATCCAGGTGAGAGGTGGTGTCAGCTACCATGGGTGCATGCCCCTCTTACAGAAGAACAAGCGTCTTGTAAATCAACAGCTATGTCACCAGCATATTGATCGCCTTATGCAGCAGTACTGATATACTATGGGTTATCACATAGGCACCAATGCAGGCAGAATGGACTCATGGGCTCTGGCTTTCAGTACATGCAAACCGGCTGAATACCATGTTTCATTGTGATTCTTCAGAGTGTGCAAAAGGCACTATCTGAGTCCGCTCGCCTCAGTAGCAGCCCTGCAGCTCGCCTCCTGTCCCTTCCTTGGGGCCTGCCTTTCATTGGACATGCCAGCAGTACTG
This sequence comes from Coelastrella sp. MACC-549, assembly GCA_018290735.1. NCBI lineage: Eukaryota > Viridiplantae > Chlorophyta > Chlorophyceae > Sphaeropleales > Scenedesmaceae > Coelastrella > Coelastrella sp. MACC-549. Next base: position 17,243 of record JABEVS010000673.1, read on the forward strand.
CGCTGCTGCTGGCAGCACGGTCACTGCTGCTGTCTGTCCGGTTTTGGAAGGTGTCCTGCTCAAAAGCAGACTCAGCAGCTGCCACAGCAGCCAAGACACACAGTACAGGAAGGCCTGTGCTGATGGCTAGAGCCCTGAATGATCAGGATCTAGGGTTTAGTACCGCTGGCCCTGGAGGTTTTAAGCAGCAGGAGGGTGTAGCAGCAGGTTGGGGAGGTTCAATTGATGACTCTGAGGTTTTAAGTGTTGCTGCTAGCTGTGCTCAGCTGCTGGGCCAATGGCTCAGAGGGCAGGGCGGTGAGAGCTTGGCAGCAGCAGCAGAAAACCCTACTGCTGCAGAAACAGATGTTGAGATCATTGGATGCCTCAGTGCCAGTCTGCTGCTGCTGCTGCAAGCTCTGCCTGGACAACGTGCCAGGGCGGCAGCAGCAACAGTCATGAGAGGGCGAGGCAAAGATGCTGCATCACCTGGCAGCAGCAAGATCAGCCCAGCAAGGGGTTCAGCACCTGTTGGTGACAGTGTTAGTAACAGTTTGACGCCTGCGGAACTTCTAGAGCTGGAGACGGCACTGCTGGACCTGCTCCCAGCACTGTACCATGCGTGTGCTGTTGCAGTGGAGCAGCAGCAGCAGCAGCAAGATGCAGCAGGTGATTATGCTGTGCAGCAATCTTATGCACCGGCCATGTTGCAGCTGCTGATCGAGATCTTGCAGCATCAGATTCAGCCATCCTTGTGGATTGCAGCAGTGTCACAAAACCTGGCCCTAGCTCCTCTGCTTGCTGCTGCTGCTGCCAGGGCTGGCAGCAATACACAGTGTCAAGGTGCAGCAGATACTGCTGCTGCAGCAGCAGTGACTGACATTTCGCTGCTGGAGTTGACCATGGCAGTAGCTCAGGTACCTGAGGGGGCCCTGCAGCTCTGGCAGCAGGGCGTGCTTGACGTTTTAGTAGGGTTTTGCAGGCAGCTGTTGCATACGGAGCAAAACACCGGCTTACTTGATGCCTCAAGCTTGGGGCTGGTAGGGCCCTCTATTGGGGTTTACTCAACAGCAGCAGCAGTAGCAGGGCTTAGTAAGCTGGACCTGCCGATGCACTGGGGTGTTTCTTTGAGCACCTTGGGTGCCTACACATCTGGCAGCAGCAGCAGCAGCAGTGTGCAGACTGCTGCTGGTCTGCCAACTGCTGCGGCTGCTGGGGGGTGCATTTGGTCTCCTAGACATCAGCAGTGGTGCCTTCTGCTTGGGCTGTTCAGCACAGCGGTACAGCAGCTGAGCAAAAGTACAGATGTTGAGGGTCTAGCAATGCAGGTATTAGTGACGGCAGAACCGCGACTGATGCTGGCTTTGCAAGCGCTTAATGGTGCTGCCAGCCAGCAGCAGCAGCAGCAGCACACCCCAGCAGCAGCAGCAGGCTTGCCTAGCAGTCATGCTCATGGGGTTTTATCACTGGCATGGGGTCCTAAACCACAGCTTGAGGGTTTCCTGCAGGACAGTAACAGCAGGGACCAGCCAGGCCAAGTGCTACTGACGCTTGGTGGTGTGTTAGAAGCTGAGAGGACGTTATTTTTGTTAGGGCTTATGGTACCTCATATCGGAGTCTGGCAGTTACAGCGACCAGGGTCTTTGGCAGCGTTCAGGACTGCTGCTGCTAGGCTGGTGGAATTTGTGGCAGCACCTTCTCTGGACAGGTAAGACGCATCTCAGGATTGCAGAATTAGGTGGCAAGTCATGTTGCATTGCAGGTTCCAATCATTCAAGTAGGGATTTGGAACTGTTGTCAGGCAGGAATGTATAGTATTGTCTGGCATAAAAAAAGGTTCTGAAAGAAAGACACCCCTGCTATCAGCTGCATGATTGTTGACAGAAGAAAACTGCCAGCTATGGGAACAGAGCTAGCATCAAGCTGCATATATGTTCTGTCGACTGAACAGCTGACTGATGGATTAGGATATTTTCCCCTAATAAATCACATGTTACATTCATCATACATTATTATACACTGATGAAACATACTTTGCAGGTCATTACGAGCATCGTGCAGCCCTCTCAGTCCCTTTGAGCGGCGCTTATCCAAAACTCCGTCAGGCCTAGAAGCCAGCGATGGCTGGTTCAAAGTCTGTTCATCAGGGGGTGCCAACAACCTCACAACCTCTGCTGCTGCCGCTGCTGCTGCTGGAGACTCAGCAGCAGCAGGCAGCAGCAGTGCTCTGGTAATCCTCACAGGCCCTGCAAGCCCCAGGGCTGGGTCTAGTCCAAGAGCAGCAGGGCCTGGAAAAGACCCTGCAGCCCAAGCTTTAACACCTGCAGGTGGCACCAGCAGCAGTGGCAGTTTGCTTGTAGGTCCTACTGGGGCAGGCAGATGCTCTGAGTTCTGTGCTAGACTGTGTGAGGCCATCTATGCAGCTTGCGAGCACAGTTTGCAGTTCTTGCTGGCTACAGCACCTGTAGTAGAGCCGGCAGAGCTGGCAGCATCAGCAGCGGCAGGTGGTGGTGGTGAAGGTTTGGGGCCGATGTGGCCGTCTGCCAAGGCGCTGAGTGCACTTCAGGTGAGCAGCTTTGTTATTCGAGACACAACAGCTGGACAGGCTGCAGCCAAGCGTTGCTGCACTTTAGTGACAATTGCAGCCAGCCAGCCTCTTGTCGTGTGGATCCTGTAACAGCGTGTTGCTTTGATAACACTTTCGTTGTCTTGCAAACCCCTTTTCAACACCACTTTGTTGATGGGATGCAGTATCATCAGCACTTTGATCACACATGGCATGTGTGTTTTAAACTAGTAGTTTACAAGCCTCAGATGAAACTTTGCCCTGCTGCTGCTGTAAATGACTGCAGGACCAAGTGCTGGCTGTGGGCACCAGCATGGTGCAGTACCCGCAGTCCATCAACCCCAGGCGGCGCCGCATTGCTGCTACTTGTGTACGCATTGCTGTTGCTGCTGGGCAGCTGCTTGAGGCGATTTCGCCCATGAGGTGGACAGGTGGTCGGGGCAGAGCAGGCGTTGATGCTGCAGCTGACTTGGCACGAAGGCGGGAGAAGATTCTGCAGATACAAAGGGGTGTTGGACAGGCATGATTGGCAACTCGGTAACTTACTTACTTTGTAGGCATCGTTTGCGGGATTACCCAGAGTCTGTTGCACCATGCCGGATTGTTGTTGTCCGCTTCTGAAATGGGGCGCGGGGCCGATGGCAGGATTGCTATGGCTAATGGGTAACTTATATATATGCACCATGCCAGACTCTCTCTGACAGGAACTTTATTTCAATGGCATTGTTAGCGTGATATTGTGTCATGGATGTATCAGGGACTGTTGTTTTGTGTAGTGCAGCAGCATACACATGCATGGAGAACTTAAGTTATGGTCGATGCAAGAGGACTCTCAGGCTCGGGATCAGCAGCACCAGTGTAGCAACCAGTATGGCAGCGTCATCCCTGGATGGCGGCCCCCTTACATGTCAAACGAGTGCCAGCTTACCAATGTTGCATGGCTCTACCTCATGGCATGTGCACGTGCACGTGCTAAAACAGTTACAATCGTGCCCAACTTGGAGGTCCCTATAGGGATAGCTATCCTGATCAGTCATATAATGATAATCAGTACTTTACAGCCATAGCATTTTACTGCCATCAGCCCCGCGCCTCAAATCTACCCAGTGAATTCAATCCACTTTTGGACAAGACGGAGTGCATGATTATCCGATCTCAATTGTGAAGGGGAAATCCTGATCAGTCACATCCTGATCAGTCATGACGTCCAATGTGCGCACACTCTCCCCCTCTCCTGGAGAATAGGGTCAATAACATACTATATGTAGTGCGTGCACGTGTACACTAGTAACAGCCATGGTCAAACATTTGAAAGCGGCTTCAAGCACACCTGAGTGTACAGACTGCACGTGCGCACTGTGGTCACAGCCCTGCTGCTGGCAGCAATGACAGCACTGCTTGAAGCATCATTGCAGGTAGCGCAAGGTTCGCATCCACGGACTGAGCTTATGGTCCACAAAAACAAGCCATTCACTGTGACAGTATGGACCTCCCTCGTGGTGCAGTGAATACACTTCAGAGCCTTGGCGGGACAGGGTACATGAGTGCTGCTGCGGCTGTGTACCACTGTTAGGGGCACTGGCTCCAAGGCTGCCTAGTTTTACATCGCAGTCTGATCGTATAACGTTGATCAAGTAGTCTATTATCTCTTTGAAGCCTTCTGCGTCACTGCGGGGTACTTTGTAGACCAGATTGCCGTATCGCAGAGTCACATCTGCTGGCTCACCAAACACTTCAAGATTGTACAAAAACATTGAGTTATAGAAACTGATTGATAATCTATAGCTGCGCTTGATACGATCCTCCTCAACTGCCTGCTCAGCCGCTTCCACTATTCGGCGCCCCAGTTCCATGGCCGCGAGAGCCATTATCCTCTGTGAGGTTCCATCATCATACTGGCTTGAACATGGTCGTGGTATTTGGCTTTGGGAAGCTCTATATGCACCGTCAGTCTCCTATCACAGCTGGACGCACACGTTATAATCACACGAGCGTTATTGACATGTCATTATTGTACATATGATCATGGTCATGACATAGTATATACTATACATATATGTCACTATGTCACTATGTCAATAGGGCATATTACGACGCGACCTTAACTGCAAAGAGTGACTCTTTAGCACTAAGTAGTGCCTCAGGCACCTTCGGAAGGCGCATTGGCTGGGTCACATGTTGCTGCTATAGCACTGTGCAGTATGTTGGCACTGCCGGCAGTCATGTTACGGTGACATGCCAGTGCACCGGCCGGACCAAAAAAGCAATCTTACCAATTTATGTCTCTTATACCTCATCCATGTCTCTTATACCTAATTTATGTCTCTTATAATAGACGTGTTCTGAGACTATGCTTCAATTTCGCAAAGCGCTTTGCAGGTTTACCGTACATCTACTAGATATAGTATATAGTATTTTATACGTCTAGGCTACACTGCTTGGCAAGCGCCAGCAAGAACGCATCCTCAGCCAGAAATAGTCCCACGCATTGGCCAATACCAATGCCGGTTATTGGTGATGGTGTAGTGCACTCAGGCTATATATAGTATATATTGTAGTACTACTTTTGAGTGTGCAATTGGAAGCGAACTTCATGGACTTGCGCGAGAAGTGTAAAAGAAATTGAGCCATGCAACAAGTTGAATCAACCATAGAATTGAATCCTATGGCAAATGCGCTGACATGCGAAGCGTATTTGGAAACGGCCAGGCCAGGCATGCTGCCGTGCTGATCTGAGCATGCAACACAAAGTGAGGCTGACAGTCCTGTCCGACTTGGGTAATATCGCACCGACACAGCACCTTGAGCACGCTGACAAGCTTGTACAAGCTATAGTATAGATACTATAGTGCTGAGCAGCACACACCATGGCCGGTTGGCAGGTGGTGAGCAGGTGGTGTATCCACTGTGGTACACACCATACATGGGCAGGCCCTGCCGTATCAGTTACTATCGCCACCGTGGCCCAGTGGGCAGCATTCAAGAAGAGCTGGCAACAGCCTGTCGAGTGCTTGAAGCGCTCAAGCAAACTTAAGTGAGGTTTGTTGAGCTGTTGTGAGTGTCTGCGCTGACAATATGTGCCATGCATGACAGCGCGTGCCGCACTCAACAGTTTGTTCCACTGACGCCGGTTGGTGCGCATTATGTCCCATGTGTGCCACTCCTAGTAGACTGTGTTGTTTCTGGCAGTTTGTGCCACTCTGATGACCTGTGTCGCTGCTGTACGGAGTGTACCGCTAGTGACTCACTGTGTCACCTGGGACCATGGGTGACCGCAGCAGGCAGGGTGTGCCACTGCCTTGACACCGTGCATTATATGTGCTGACTGTAGCCAAGGCCAATGGTTGTAGTCCAGCACTAGCAAATTTGGTACCAGCCCAGTACTGGCAGTACTGAGCCTGGTTTTCGGTCTTGATGTGTTGTTCAGGCATGCTTAGCTCATTCTAACTGCCGTACGTACGAGTTGAGTATGTTGCTGGCAGCATTGAACTGTCGTAATTGAGTGGAATGCATGCAAGAACATGCTGTATTGATTGAGTAGTTGATCAGGCAGCGAGTGACCTGCTGTGTCACCTTGGATATCTGCCATGTTAGTAACCAGGTTATGAAGTGAGTAGTGAGTAAAGTGTGAGGTGGTCCCGGAAGTGTGACGTCCTAGTAGACATTATGAGTCATGATGACGTCACCCTCCAACGTTGATAAGAAGCTTCTAAACCCTGCTTCGAAGCTTCTGGACGTTGCTTCTGAAAGTTCTGAGGCATGTTTGCACTAAAAACAAGCTGTTAGCATAGCAATCGAAAACTTACTGCAGCTTACTGCGAATTATTGCAACGTACTCTAGCTACGATTAAAGTAAGTTCAATTCTGGAGTAAGGACCGTTGAATGGCAATGCTTCTACGAGCTATGAAGGCTGTAGGCATGCCAGCAGGTCGAAGCTACCTGATTTACTGCTCAATAGGAGTGTACAGCAGTGTCTGACACTAATAGTGCTTGGAATCTACTAGATTGGTAACTGATCATTACCATTAGCTGTCCCTGTCCCTGTCCTGAGTGCTAGCAACTGCACTCTGTGCTACCTACTGCTGTGCCCAAACACAGCATACTAGACAGGACTGAGCCCCTTTGGCAGTCCTTCCATCATCAACCGTGAGTTGATTGAGCCCCTGTTACAGCAGAGCTACTCTGCCCAACCTGGCACTTCCTGCAGTGCCCGTATAGCCTTGCATGAACTTGGTTGACCCTGCCTGAGGCAGTACTCAACCCCCTAGTAAGAGACTTTGCTCAGCAGAGCCTGAGCCCTGATCAGCATCGCCTGCTTGCCCAGCATTCACCACTGTGACTAGGAAAAATTCCCAAACTGATCCCATATTGGTCACAAGGGTCTCAAAGCTCCCAAATGCATCCCAGCAGTAGTAGTAGTAGTAGTAGTAGTAGTAGTAGTAGTAGTAGTAGTGGTAGTAGTAGTAGTAGTAGTAGTAGTAGTAGTAGTAGTAGTAGTAGTAGTAGTAGTAGTAGTAGTAGTAGTAGTAGTAGTAGTAGTAGTAGTAGTAGTAGTAGTAGTAGTAGTAGTAGTAGTAGTAG
>JABEVS010000674.1:0-24362 GCA_018290735.1 Coelastrella sp. MACC-549
GGCACACTGTCTCGAGTCACTTGATCAGTCACCATGCCTCAAGCGACTGAGGCTCATGAGCAGCTGCAGCCAGGAAAACAGCTAAAATGGCCTGCAGGCCAGGCACTTTGCCTTTAGGCTGCCAGCAGTGCTCAAGGCCAAGTTGGCCCTGGGTTGCACTGGCACATGCCTGCATGACGTAAGCCTGCAAGCTGCTGCATCTGATCAGATCTTGATTTCCCCAAACAACTGATCTGAGAGGGCAGTCTTGGCCATAATGCTGAGCAGCTCATTGCACAGTCTGACCGTCACTATCATGGCATGATGCGGCATATGCATTTGCTCAGCTGCCACTGTTGTAGAGGCAATTTACAGCACGAAAGGATAGTGTTGATGCTGGAGTTTTCTTGGCAGCGCTGAAACCACCATATGCATGATCGAGCGGGACGTAGGAGCATACGTCCCACTTGACCATGCATATGGTGGTTTTCAGCGCAGCCAAGAAAACTCCAACATCATAGTTGCACAGTAACAACCTGCAGACTTCACTAACAACCTGCAGACTTCACACACAAAGACTGTTCAACAAACCAATGTTGCCAGTTGATTGGGTACTGATCCCCCAAAGCTGTGACTTCGAGCGTTGCATATGCTGCAAATTCCAGCAGCGCTGCTAGCTGTAGCAGTAGCCGCTGCACAGCAGCTACCAGTGTTACTGTAGACACTGCTCTAGAGCAAGATAGATCTATTTTGCTCTGCAGCTGCTCCAATACACGGATGTGAGCCGCTACCTGGCAGGCAGGGCCCCTGCTGCTGACTAGGAAATGGCAAGCACACTGTGAAACATTGAATGACCGTCATTTGAAAGCAGCCATGCATCAGCCAAGATGTATCAGCTGCTTTAGAGATACCCAATGAACCAGACCCTGCACCTCAAGAGTTGTGCACATCAACACCACCGCCTTGGGTATGGTGTCTCGGCCACCCCAAATGTGCCACCCACGTAGACGCCCGCATGCATGTCATATGTCATGAAGTGGACTTGCTGCAACAATGCCTCGGCTGGACGCTGCCTGGCAGGCCAACATGGCAGTATAAGGATGCATGCCAGGTGCAACTGACTAGGAAAGATCTAAAGTTGCACTTTTTCACTGGACTGGCATCTCGTAGCTATGTTTGTCGCTTTGCTGTTGTTGCTGTAGCTGGGGGTCTCGTAGCACAGCATCAGTTCTGTGCAGTCTGCTCTGAGGTAACAAACACGCACTTGATGGCTCATGCAGGACATGAAAAGAGCTTCAGAAAGTTCAACAACAGGCAACATGCCACACAATGTCCACTGGGTTTGACATGGCATCTCAGAATCCATCAAGCACAGCATGTTACTGATGTCAGCTGCACACCAAAAGCACTCCTTATCTATGGCACCTATCAACCAACAGCCTGACTTCAACAAAAGGCTGCTGCTGGCAATGCTTGCTGTTATTTGCAGCAGAATTGTCACTGAGGCATCTGCTAATATTGCTGCCAAAACCCTGCATGCACTAGGCACCAAGATACACCCCCTTCATTGGATGTGTGCCTGATGTGGGGTGACAAAGGCTATCAGCCTCAGCTGCACATCAGCACCGCCTTAGCTGGCTTCCTCTGATGATCAACCTGCTGCTGACCATGACAAGCTTGCAGGTTGAGCAGGTTGCATGTGCATGGCAGCTTATGCTTCTACTACCATAACAGCTGCCACTGCTGCTGCTATGGTGCTGCTGCTGTCGCTGTGTGCCAACAGGACCTAGCTCTGCCTGCTGACAACTGGGACCCCCGCTGGGAGCACGAACTTACTGCTGCTCATTGCGCCTTTAGCTCATCTACCACAAATTCCAGCTCAAGCCCCTCATTGTACACCCTGTGCAGTAGGTCTATGTTGGGAAACTCCCCAGGCTTGTTACGAGCTTCGTTGACATCATCTCTGTCATACATACACAGTGCTGTGATTGCGCTGCGCCGTGAAAGACGGCAGTTGTACTGGTCGTCCTTGTAGATGTCATAGAAGATGGCTAGTGAAGCCATACGCTGCTGCTGACTTGACTTGTCCACTACTGTATAGTCTAGATTAGGTACATATATGCGTGATACGGTGAGCGGCAGAGGAGGCATGTCCTTGTAATCGTAGTACTCACGCCTTTCGGCTGTGCATGCTACTGCTCGTGTGCGTGATAATCTGCGTTGAAGGACCGGCGAGGCAGCAGTTGAGCGGAAACATGCACTCTGTGGTGTGTGAACCGTATGAACCTGAATTTTCTGCATGATGCGTGTCTTGTGGCAACAGTGGCTGAGTTGTTCTGTTGTATTGTTGAATGGTCGTGCAGAAAGCTGTGCAGCTGCAGCTGATCTACAGGCAGACTCATACTATGTGCCATCTGTGTAGGTGCTGTCGGGCTTTGCACTGGGCTATATCCGCACAGTCAAACAACAGAACCCTGTGCAGCTGGCCAGCCAGGGCAGTATGCTACAGTCATAAGACGCTATGCTTTGCAACACCTCATTTTTTTCAGAGATTGCACACAATAATACCATACGTCAATACAGTTCAGTTGATTGCTGCAGCGGCTGCATGAGGCCAACATTACAGAAACATCCGCTGAGTACTAGGCAACAATGCGCATGAACTGCATGCACAGATTGATGGCGTACATGTAGGATCAATGTAGGAATGCAGAGTGCAGCAGATAAACGGATCACTTACTATGATAGTCATAGATACCGAATTCAAGTGAGAAGTGCAACCATCAATAACACACGCTGAGGGTCAGGCTCTCAAGATCACGCAGGCCAAAGCCAGTAAGCCAGATGATGTCGGAAAACAAATACACAGTAGATTTCAACATCAATCAGTTCCAAAGACAGCCGCAGCCGCCAACACAAGTTCACATCCAATAGCACTCCAAGCAAATACATGAGTCACACCCGTGTTGCATAAATACACAGAAAGAAGTTGGACACAGGATAGTATGCCATGCAGATTGCAGGACTCAGGGATTTTATGCAGCAGCTGACATGGCCAGAATGGGGTAAACCCTCCTTTCCCTCCAGGGTGCACACGTCATCTACAACAGCCTCAGTGAGGCTTATGTGGGTTTAAACGTGTGCATATTCCATATTCAACTTGAATATGATGCCTCACAGTCTTAAGCATGCCTGCACCACACCAGAGTCAGTGCCCCATATTTGGGATGTATATACATAACTGATAGGGAAATACATGCAGGCTGCTTAGTGTCACTTTTCTCTGTGAGCACGCGCCATCCACACAGTTGACACTTTACTGGTACTGCTCAAATGAATGACTCTCATGCAACAAGGATCGTGGCACTGGCATAAGGACCACAGCCCACGGACCCTGTTGCACTTGCTGCCGCTGCTGCTGCTGCTGCTCCTGCATCTGTTGTTGCTGTTGAGGTGAAGGTGGTGGTCACTGCCAGTAAGTTGGCTGAGCTGTCATATGAGGGATATGCAATAGCACTACTGCTGTTGCTGGCGCCAGCAGTAGCACCACTACATATTCCTTTCTGAACCGGGGCGGATTTCTCAGTTCTCTGGGCGCCCTTACCAACGTCCCATCGCGTTGGGAGTGATCGATAGTTGGGCTAAAATATACTTGCCCCAGCCGTGTGGCGGTGTCACCACTGAGTATCTGCCCGTCAACACGCTTCAAGGGGTTTCCAGTGGTTTACCCTTGTCGTAAGAGAGGATGGTAGTAATTGATTAAGAATCCGCCTGCGAAACACCGGGCGCGAGGCCGATGGCAGTAAATGCTATGGCTGATGGTATCAATTATTATTACTACATATTCCTTTGTGTTGGTCAGCACCTTTCTGAGAGCAATTGTTGCCCAACAGCCATTGCTGCTTCTGGTGTTGCTGATCATGGGCATCGAGCACTGCTGTCTGCTGACCCTGTTGCCTGAAGCACATTGCACGTGAGCAGCAGTTGATTATCCTCCTGCTGTTCAAGGCAAGTACTAGCAAGACCAAGAAGCCACCTATTGAACTGGTAATGAGAATTGCCAACTGCTTGTTGTACTCTAGTTGAGCCGCCTCTGCTGGTGCTATCACTGCTGCTGCTGGGTCACCGCCACTGCTGTCAGAGAGGGATTCATAGCTTGGTGCAACCCGGATGCTACTGGGTTCCACTGGTACGCCTGCTGCCATCAGCCTGGAACAGAGCTCAGATGTGCATCCTGTAAAGACCTCATCAACTGCTGCTGTTGCCGCAGCAGTGCTGGCAGCAGCAGCATCATCATCAGTAGGTGGCTGACTCAGTCTGTAGACCACCATCACAGGATTTGAGGTCGTGATCGTTGTGATTACGGGCAACAGTGGCTGCTGCTGCAACAGCTTTCTGCCACCAGCACCACTCAGGCTGCTGCTGCTGCTGCTGCTGCTGCTGCTACCACTAGTATTGGTCACCAGCTCCTGTAGGTGATCTGTAACTGCTTGTGCCTGCCAGCCATCAAGTGGTGTTCCAGTCACTTGTGACAGCACTTCAAGCAAGCTGGGGCGGTATGTAGAGTTGAACTGGTCAGGTGTCACACCTGCGTGGTGGCAGGAACAGCGGTAGCAGCAGTGGCCAGAAGTCACAGACCAGAACCACGGAAAGCTTGACTCTTTCCAAACTCTGCTTCAATAATCAGGTTGATTGGCAATACCCCACACATATAAGAAGCTGTTCAACTCCTAGTCATTTTGTATAGTCTGTCACTGTAATTTGCCCTCTGTAGTGAGTCTCTGCAGGGGCTCAGGACTACTGTAGGGCCTGCTGGCAGCGCCTACTGGTAAGGGCTCAAACCATTTCGTGGCAGCTACCTTGCAGCAGCATGGAGACTGTGACCTGATCTGACAACACCTGGGCTGCACCGTCAGTGGCAGCAGCAGCAGCAGCAGCGACTGGACTGTCCTGCTGGGTGACTGCTGCCGTGTCATTTGCATGGTTTGCCGGCTCCAGTTTTGGCTCTGGAGACGGTGCTGCAGCAGGTGACACTGACATGTGCAGCACAGCATAGGAAAGTGAGCCTGAGACTAACTTGCTGACTTAGAGTCTAAGTCAGCAAGTTGAATTAACATGAGATGCGAGTTATGAAGGCCAACAAGCTGTATGGCAGTTTGTCATTGACGTCAGTGTCAACACTGGCACATCAATTCTACTACGTCTCAGGTGTGGCATGGCATGCTAAGACAGCTGCCATGCAAAGGTTGCAGTGGTACTGATCGTCAGCCAAAGCTTTGTTGCCAATGTGCAAGCTGCCCTGGTAGCGGCTATGAGACGGAATATGGGCTTACATGGCCTGTATGGCTTATGGCTTCTTGTATATGTGTACAGCAGAATGCAGGCATGCTTGTGAAAGCCAAGATGGCACCTCAGGATCAGGTTACTGTCACAGATAGTATCTATTTCCACGTGAAAAGGAATCAGCGCATCATGCACTGCTGGTGGCGCCCAGCAAAGCGCATATGCACTGATGCGATGTCGGTATCGCACAGTTGCAGTAGCAGCAGTTTCTGCTAAGAAGAATCACCATTATAGCCATGATGGTCGATTACACTGGTTGCAGAAGCCAATTTTTCACTGAACTTTTCACAGGGCCTGCAATGCTTGGCTGACAGATGTGTGGTTTACCTTGCAGCGGTGGGCCCACCGGGGGGCTCTGTGTCATGGCTGGGCTCTGGGTTGGGGATTCTGGCACTGCTGGAGATCTGGAGCTCACATTGGGATTGGGAGCGACCGTCGCAGGTGCTTCTGCAACCTCTGGTGTGGCCGCTGCTGTGACAGGGGCAGGCTGTGGGACGCCTGATGTGGCTGAGACTGAGGTGGGGGGCAGGGGCAGGGGCAGGGGGGTGCTTGAGGCAACTTGTTCAGAGGCTTGGGCTGGGGTGTTTGTGGCAGGGATCTCAGGTGAGCTGGGATTCAGTACTGGGCTGGATGGTGGGTCAGGGGTTTGTGATGGTGTAGAGAGTGGTAGGGGTGGGGCTGTGGTAGCTTCACTGGGGACTAGCTGGACTGCTGATTGGGAACTTGCATCGGTCATGCTGCTGGTGGCTGTTTGCACGAGGGCGTTGCCACCGCCGCCAGCAATCGCGTTGTCAGCCAGCAGCCGTCTCCTGCGAAAGGTGTTAAGCAACAAATGGGAAGAGCTGCTGCTCGGGGTTATGAAAGCCTTGGACTGCTGTTGCAATGCCGCTTGCATGGCTATTGTAACTGTAACCTTGGAAGAACTTGCATAGCCTGGGTGCCTGCAGCCACCTGGAGGCTCAAAGTGGCCATGTTTGCTGGAAGATTTCTTGCAAGTCTTGCAGCTCTTAGCGCTGCAGCAGAGATGCTCAAGCCTGTCTGCTCAGGTGCCGCTGCTGCTCTCACTCCTGCCCTGCCTTCTTCAAGTGATGCTTTTGGTGGAGCTGCAGCTACAGCTGTGCCCCTTGCATGCTTGTGTATCACTAGTGGTACGTACCATGGTAGCAGTGGCCACTGGTTGTCGACAACCTCCAGCAGTTGGTCATCGGGACGTTCAACTGCATGAGCAGGGATCCTGGCAGCTTCGGCTGTCATCGTCACATTACACAAAAGCAGCAGGCTCATATGCTTCCTCCACGAGACCATCAGGCGCTCCCGGCTGCAAACACGTCCGATATTAGCGCTTCGAAGCGAAGTCAACGCCAGCTAACTCCGGGACTCGTGCTCGCAGCGATGTCTTGTGCGTCTAATCTTCCATGGAAGTGGTCACTGGTTGTTGTGCTTTGACATTTTTTTTCTTGAAGCGCAGATCCTTTCCACGAACCTGGAGCACTGGTGGGCTTTTGATGCTTATTCAACAAATGTATCTCAGTCATAAGGCGCCGGGCCTTGGCTTTGCGCAGCTCCATATCACCTGTCTTGCCTTCCAAACACTATATATGCCGCATCGAATCCTGCAGGATCTTATGTAGCTACATGCAGCCCCGCGCGCAACTGCAGTTCGAGCTGTCCGACGTCGACGTTGCACTGCTTCGAGTGAAGCCTGCTTTCAAGTAGTAATCGCTCATTAGCTACCAAGACGCGTGATTAGGGCAACGATCTACTCGTCACATCGCGGCTGGTGCAAGAGGGGCATCAAGGCGGCCGTTACCTGCTCTGGAGGATCGATCCTCAGGGTCCAGCTGGCCAGATCTAGCCTCCAGCGGCCCATGCCAGTGGGTCTGCAGGCGCCCAGGGAGCCCGCCTGCGCGCTGGCGCCCTGGCAAGCCTATAACTGTTGGGGCATTGGGAAGTGCCGCACTGATAAGCATGATATCTGCCTGATACACAGTTCAGAACATCAGTCAAAGAAAGTTAGCCATATGCATGCATGCAGCAAGTTGTCGAAACATCAGTGTACACATGTTATAACATGTATAACGTTATACATGTACAGGTGTAGGTGATTCATAAATGATGCACCAATATTGTACAATCAGCACATGTGCGCTGCTCCCGGGGGCCCCAGGAGAGTAGGCAGCATATGCGCCTTTGAAAGCTTTCAGTCATGTTTATTGATGTTCATTGAAGGCACCTGGCAGGAGTTTGGCAATGATTTGTGTTGTTTGTGCAGCAATTGCCATCATGGGTACTGATACCACTCTGGTGTATATAATGTAAAGAGTGTGAGTTGTTACCTTGACAATGTATGCCGTGTTTTATGTTCATGTATGTGGTGTGTAGCAGCTTCTACACACGAAGCAGTGTACACTGCCTGATGAGTCCAGACACACCGTATACACGGGGATACACAGTATCATGCGCCCAGGTACGCTGTACACTGAGTGTGTTGACAGATGATAGCCCTGGCCTCAGTTGCTAGTCACTTGCAAGAGGCAGGCTGGCATGAATGTCACATCCAGGCATGCGACGTGCCTGCCAGTTCAAAGACCTATAGAGGTCCGCCCTCCTGAGTTCAACTAAGTTAGAAGGCCTGCCTAGAGGCAGCACACATATACTGCACATCATGAGGGGGGTCCACAACACTGGCACACGGCATGTTCCGCACTTACAGTAAGTAGTACTACTAGGTGAAGTGGTAGCCTACCATAATGAATACCTTACCATACCCCACCCTACCCTACCCTACCTTACCCTACCCTACCCTACTAGGGTATGGCACACCACACCACACCACACCACACCACACCACACCACACCACACCACACCACAACCAGCTGCAGGGAAGTGATTACTTTCGCAGTAGACTGCAATTGACCACTCTACAGCAACAGCAGCCCTGCCCGGCCCCTGGCAGCCAGCAGTGATCGAGAGTTTTCTATCAGTGCTGCCAGTGTACTAACTCGTACTGAGACGTCTCACTCATCCCGTTGGAAGATGCAGCAACACTGTGCATGTTCAATTGAATTGAACGTGGCAGGCTGCCATTACCCTATGCATAACAGTATGTATCACTGCATAAGTCAACTTGTGTGCTGTCTGCGATGCATCTGCTCTACATGCCGCTGCATACGAGCAAAGTAGTTCACAAGAGCTTGCCGCTCCAAAGGGTCCAGCCTGGACTGGGCCCTAACACCCCTGGCCTGCTGCTGCTGCTGCTGCTGTTGCTGCTGCCAGCCTGGCTGAACCTGTGGGCTGATTGTGCTGCTGATTGTGACAACTGTACCAGCCTCACTGGCGGTGCCATCTGCAGTAGCTGATGCAGCATCTGCATATGACTCGTTGTCTTCACATTCAGCACCAGATACCCAAAGAGCGGTGGCTGCTGTGTTGTATTGACTCCAGCTTAATCCTGTAGGGCCCCCACTCAGTTGCAATGGCAATGTGCCCAATCTGCTCATGTTGCTGCTGCTGCTGCTGCTGCTGCCAGTCAGGGGATTATGAGAGCCTCTCACAAGCTGTGAATTGGCGTAATTTGGACCAGAAGTCTTGGTAAGTGCAAGGCTCTGTACTGCTGCTGCCGCTGCTGCTTTGTGCTGCGTTTCATTGTCCGAATCGTAGCGTAGAAGCTGCTGCAGTTGAACAGCTCTCTTGTCAAACCCTGGGCTAGCCTGGGTGATAATTTGCGCTGCTGGTACTGCATGACAATGGGCTGATGTACCCTGTGGTATTGATGTGCCCTGCTCAATGTCGTAGTAGTTCTCCATGTCCATTGACTGCCTGTGATAAGCAGCTGATGACTGGCTCTTACAGTGGTTTGAATTCTGCTGTTGATTGAGTAGATGGTTTGTGTCCAATGTGTCCATTGGTTGCCCGTCAGCAGCAATAGTTGCTGCTTTTGCCGCAGGTCTAGCTGCAGAGACTGATCTGAAACAAGCTCGCATGCGCTTGCGCTGCAGCACCAGCAATAGCAGGAAAATGGCTCCAGCCACAGCCCCTGCTATGGCTCCAGCCAGGCGTCCAGTTTGCTCTAATCCCCCCTGCTTTGCTGTTGTCTCAGCAGCCAATGTGTTGGGGCTAGAAGCAACAACCAGCAAACTGCTGTAGTTCGGGCTGATGTATATGCTGTTGGGGTCAACAGGTACACCTGATGCCACTAACCTGGCACAGTACTCAGTAGCACAGCCAGCAACAAAACCACCACTGGTAGCTGTGATAGCTGCTGGCTGCACCAGCTTGAACCAAACCAGTTGCGGATTCTGAGTGTAGATTGACAACTCAACAACTACACTCTGGTTCTGCTGCAACAGCTGCCGATGATGATGTTGCCGGTGGGGGTTGCTAACCAGCTGATCCTTTAAGGACAGACTCAGCAAGTGACGCCTGCCTTGCTGTGGCAGCTGCAGTTCCTGACTGACAGTTATGTTCCAGCGGTGCAAGGGAGTGCCTGAGAGAGTTGCTGTAATGGAAGCTATGGGCTGATGGTAGGTTGACTCAAAGATGACAGGGGTAGCACCTTCACACGTTGAATTGCAAAGATTGTGAGCAGCAGCCAGCATTCATCCGCAAGTGCAATACTACTTTTACAGGCTGTAACGGTGACAGGACTGATCTCCATTATCCAACTTTCTTGCCAGGTAATGATCATGATCCGATTCAATGAGTTAATAACCGACTCAATAAACGATTGCGGAAAATCCTGCCTTGAATCAGTCGATTCCTGCAGCTGCCTTGTTCCCGTCAGATAAGGGTTCCCAGGGTGTCAATAGCCATGAATGATTGATTACAAAGTTGAACTGGTTTTAGAGGCTACTACCCTGACTCAGCTATGGCATAGTAACCAAAATCCGTGCAGGCAATATTAGCCTTCCAAAGATAGAAGGTGAAATAGTACTTGGTACTTGCTGAGTCTCTCACCTGACAGTGATAAGCTGACTTTGACAACGTCAGGTGCAACCTGTCCCGTCATTTGGGATGCTTCAGCAGCATTGGCATCATCAGGTGCTGCTGGATCTGTCTCTGGGCTGGGGCTTGTGTGTGCACTGGGTGGACCTTGCAGTTGGACTGCCGGTGACTCCACGGCGGGACTTGGAGTGACGGCCTGCGCAGGCAATGGGGAGGGAACTGGGGTGACCACTGGTGGGGGTGGGACCGCTGGTGGGGCAGCCACTGCTGGTGGGACAGGGGTTGACACTGTCAATGGGGCAGGGGGTGGGTTGGATGTTGTGACTGGGGAGGGTGGGACCGGAGGTGATGCTGGTGGGACGGGGACTGAGGGAGCTGTCACTGGTGAGGCAGCTGCAGGGGCCGGGACTGGAGGTGCCGCTGGTGGGCTGCTGCCAGGGTTTGGTGGTGGGGTGTCAGGTGGAGACTCTCCACCAATGGTTGGTGTTGGTGGTGTTGGTGGCCCACCAGTGGGTGGTGGTGGAGGAGGTAGAGGGGGCGGAGGTGGTGGGCCTGGGGGTGAGCTGGGAGAGGTTGGCGGAGTTGGTGTCACAGGTGGTGAAACGGGGACGCCTTGCAGGAGCATGCGATGATTGGTCTGACTGTCCACATGACCGGTGCTGCTTGACTCAAGCGTGCTTTGTGCTGGTGTCTGCCATGCACTGCTTGTTGAGGAGGCTGCTGCTGGCTGGTAGTGGCCCATCATCGGGTGCTGCTGATGGTGGTGCTGATCTACATGATGGCGTGTTGACAGACGGTAATTTTGCTGATTGGCAATATGATACTGTACGTTGTTCGTTCTGCAAGTTGCAATTGCAGCAAGTGCTGTCAATGTTATTGCACCGAGAATGCTGCTGATGACCTGCTGCCTCATACTATTGGGTGCTGTCTGCTGCCAGCAAATTTATTCAAACAGGGCTGGTAGCACAGGACTTCTGGTAAACACTGCTAGACTCCAGCAGTTCGGAGCATACTCTCATGTTTCTATGGTGTAAGCACTGGAGGTCCATTCTGGGGCTGCCACCTGAGCCACTGGCAGGACTGCCTGGCAGGCAGTCTGACCTGCAAATCATTACAAGAAGCATGCAAAAAGTGTACGAGAGACCACTTTACGGCTGATGACCACCGTGGTGACATCAATGAAGCCCCGAGCGTTTTTCCAGGAGTCAGTGAGGTATGCAAAGCCATTGCCAGCGGCAGCAGACACTGTAGTACATTTGTAGTACACCTGTTTTTGACTGTGGACGCATGGCACTGCCATGGCACATGGCATGTGCATGCAGCTGCACATGGATTTTTTCCATGACGCATCCGGTACATATAATCGTACCTTTTGGCGTTGACAGCTTGTCAGCGGATCAAGGACGTCCTGGAAGGGACGTATGGCTGGGCAGAGATGGTAGCGCGAAGTGCATCTGCAGAGGCACCATCAACGGCCGAACTAAACAAAAAGCGTACATTACCAGCTAAAAGTCAACTATATCATGGCATTAAAAGGCGTTACGCTCTACCTTATAGCCGCATTTGCAAGTTCGTGATTTCCGAAGCGGGCCTAACGGTAGCTACGTAGCGGTACACCGGCCGCTTCATGACGCGGTCGACCAGTGACCCTCGCACCGGTGCATGGTACCATGAGGCATCAAGCCGGCACGCAGTTTGTTTCTTTGTCAGCAACGCTGTATGCCCGTTCGCTGCAGCTGCACCCCTCAAGGATATCCACATCGATGCTGGCAGCGCTACTTTGACCTAGGCCAACTTCTGAGAACCAAAGTCTGCTGCAAGCTTGCCAAGTGGCACAGTTGCCAAGCTCACACACGATCAACTTGAAGTGGACGAAGATCAACCTGAAGGCTTCAAATTTCATATCCCATCTCTCCTATATGTGCCCAGTGGACCGGTCCACTGGGTGGTACCACCCTGTCATCCAAACCTGCGCAGGTACTACTACTGGCATATGGCATAGCATGCCTGCCGCAGGCATCTGCCAAAGGCTTGAAAGGCACAATGACAATACATTGCGGCACAGGTGGCCATTAGAAGCCGGCTAGCTGTACCTGAGAATGGGGCAAATGCATATAGCCTTGTGACAAATTCGGGGCCAAAGAGCCTGCACTGCCTGTTGATTCGCTGGACCCATGGGCCCACCCAGGGAGCCTCGCTGACCGAGTTTCTGGGCTGAGTCCCTTGTGAACCTGCCATTTTTCTCAGATGCCTGCATCTGCCATAGGTAAGTCACCCAGGGAGGGTCCTGAGGCAACTAGTTGTAGTCTAGCTTGAAATGCTAAGTGCCTTTCATCATTTGGGACATTATATTGGCCCCTAAATCCCTAACTAAGCCTCAACTACTGTCAATATAGTCATATAACACATGTGGCCCTTGAGACCAGGTGCTAAGACCAAGCCCAACGAGCCTGGGACAATGCTGTAGAGGGGCAGGCTACCGTTTGTTGTGCCTTCAGTAGGTATAAAGTGCACACCGGTGGGTGTTACCTGCGTTGAAGCCAGTGACTGTGGGAAGCCGTTGCAGCTCACTGAGTCTCTCGAGCAGTTACAGCCTGTAACTATAGCATTAACAATGACAGGAGTTTTCCTGCCGTGTGAGAGACAAGTATGCAAGACAGTCGGGTTAGAGTGCTGTTGTAAAGAGCCTCTGCGCCTTTCTGGCCATTCAAAGTCTCTGCCAAAAGCTTGCCCAACACCACCCCTCTCAGCACCCTGCTTCACGCCTTGCTGAGGTGAACACTGTCCAGCAGACTGGGGCCTGCAATTTTGCTATAACTTCTTGAGACTGCTTTTTAATTGATTGAGGGTGACCAGCTGTCCTTCCCGCAGAGTGCTCGCCTGTATATGATGTACAGTACAACGACGATGTAAGAAAAGTTTCCGCATGCCCGATGAGTGGTTGGGCAGCGAAGATCAAGGCTTTCAATGCTCACAATATGCAGAGCCTTAAGGTTGTAAGATGCATTGCAGCCGTCGCTGATAAGCGCAATGAAAGCCTGACAGCGACAGCCTTGCATCTGCACAAGAAAGAGAAGGTACGTCAGCCGCCTGCAGCATGCAGCCAACAAGTCCTGCGTCATACATCGGCCCACTGCGCACCAGCAAGTTGCCTCACGTGTACTGTGCAGGCCCATAAGGGTGTTTGGAACTGCAGGGCAGTGAGCTCGTACTACTGCTGTACAATGGACAGTGCACATGCAGGCGATAGGGGTGTTTGTAACTGCACAACGCTCTATTGCTTTGCAAGACCCTGCAATCGATAGTCGCATAACTAATCAGTAGTCGCATGACTTGGGATTCTCTCACACCACATAAGCACTGGAACTCGTCAGTCTGATCCAGGATGGCACACTGCTGCAACAGCAACAGACGATATGATGGGACATGCTGAATATCATGATGCACTTGATGTGCTGCTGCTTGTGTAGGTTTTAGAGGTGTCTTTCTCCACTGGTCAAACATACAAGTACTCAGCTGAGCTGCTGCGAGTTTGCAGTCCGTCAGCAGAAAACTGCTCAACTGGAGGCAATAGGAAGGTCAGTGTACAGCTCGGTAAATAAGTTACTGGGACCTGATTTGCATCAGGACTTCTGCAATTCTGTAGGCTGATGCGCTTACATGATAAAAGAGATGCTGTCAGTGTGACACAAGAGCACTCATCAGCGGACACAGGTGAAGTAGCCGGTCTTACACCATGTATGTGCTTGAAGCAGTAGGCAGGTCTTTCCTGCAGCTCTTGAGCATTGCAAAGGCCGGGGTCAGTGTTTGGCCCACAACATCAGGACAGGCTATGTGACGTGGATATCTCTACAGCATAACCTGGTCATGAGCTGCAGCTGTGAATGTTCCATAGGCAGCAAACTGTGGTAAAAAGCTACAAGCAGCACATAAGCTGTAGCTGTTACAAAGTATCACTCAGCAACAGGTAGCACAACATAGAAGTAAAGTTGCACTTATGAAGCACATTACAAAGCTTTGCTGTACACCAGTGCCTGCAACTATGCTCCCGCCCCTTGAACATAACTGTTTAGAATAGACATGTCCATCCTCTGCTGCCGCTGCTGCTTCAGGTACCAGCAGGCAGGCGCCATGTGGGCATCATGGAACTGGAGCTGGTGGGAAACTACGCTGTCAGGTAGCAACCGATGGATGACAGCGCATTTATGCTAGTAGACTGCATGATAGGTGTGCAGCATGGCTATGCCTGCTTCCTACAGCGCTTGGCAGCACATGCCGTCCAGCATATGGACATTGGAGCACCTGCACATCTAGGTTTGCTGAGAGTCTCCTGCAAGCAGAATGCTAGCTGTTGTCACCTGCAAGTGCATGAGCTCTTACACCTTTGTTTGCAGGGTTCATCCGTTTGTTTGCCTTGTTGCCATCACAGAGCACATGTCACAAAGTCACCTGCACAGCATATCTGATTACCTAATCATCTGATTAGCAGCAATCATTGTTCATGCAGGATACTATTTGATGATCTTCACAACACAGGCCTGTACACCTGGGACTACCTTCAAGAGCTGGGCACCCACAGGTTCAGCAAAGCAAAACAGTACCTGGGAGCACTAAGGCAGCAAGGCCTTAGCAGAGATCCCAGGCACAACCAACCAACTATCAAGCGTTGAACATTGGACATATGCCACTGGCATGGCAAAGGGCCCCTGAAACATCAGCTGCTTCCCGCATCACTTGATTGAGATTGCAATGTTAGCAAGAAGTGGCCATTGTTGTCATCAGACGGCCTTCAGTGTTCATGCATGGCGTCCACTTTACCCTGGAGTCCACAAGCTTGTGCCCCGGGTTGAAGTCGATGCACTCTGCATGTCCCAGTTGGTAACACCGCCTGCCACGCTTGCAAGCGTTGGCACCAACAGCACCTGGCACGTATGTTAGCACATGCTGCAGCATGCCAGCTGGCACCATGATACTGGCAGTGGTGCGGGCAAGTTGGTTCAGGTGACTCACCTCACAGGGCCTGTGCCATCAACCGGGCTTATGAAGCCCCGGCAGGCTGCCAGCTGGCTGTTGCTGCTACTACTACTACTACTACTACTACTACTACTACTACTACTACTACTACTACTACTACTACTACTACTACTACTACTACTACTACTACTACTACTACAAGTTACCTCAAGGGTTTCCACCCGTAAGGAGCCAACTGATGGCTCATGGGGGCACACCAAAAAGAAACACAAACCAGATTCAATCCGGTTGGATATCTGCAAATTCAACTTGCAGAAGATCATCAGACTCAACCTCCAACTCAGACTCAGAAAGATTATGCAAAACATGCATAGGTGTATGCGGATTGCAACGCAACAACCAGCAAAAATGAACAAATGCAGCCACAAGACGCTTATCCTGGCCCATGAAACGTGCCATATGAGGACCAGAGCACTGTTGCACTCCGTTTCTTTCGAGCCTGTGTAATCAAGTCTGGTACAATACTGAGTGTCTTCCGAGGCCATAAGGCTCAGATACATACAGAGGAGACCTTTCTAGACTAGTACTGAGCCTTACGAACTCTGGTAAAAATATGCATTCTGTCATTAATGGCCATCATGGGCATCGCAACTATAGCCCACACACGCATCACACCAGGGTGGTGCATTTGCCATAGCAGTTCACCTCGTTGCATGGCTAAATTTCTTTTACATCACTGAGCGCACAGTGCATACGGTGTATGTTGGGTGTGTTCACACCTTCTTCCCTGCCAGGTATTGTCTACTATCATAGTTATAGGGCCTCAGGGCCTCAACTATAGTATAGTGCTAGTTGCACCAGACTGGATGCATTGGATACTTGTCCAGTTGCACGAATCTGACAGTGTATTGCACAGTGGCCTGCAGAGCTGCAAAATTTTATAAACCACAAACTTTGTGGAAGTTTCAAACGGAGTTTGAGAGTAGGGTAACTTCTACTTCTTCTACCTCTGAGTTTGAAAGGTGCCAGTGTTGCTGCCACATATGAGTCACCACACCGTGTGGACACTGGGTGTGGCACACCACCGTGGTGTGACACCACACCACACCACACCACACCACACCATACCATACCATACCATCTCTGGCCCCTGAGGAGCATCACAAAGCAGCCAACAGAGTCACTCATGGGGGATTTCAACTTGGTGCATTCTTTGGGCTCCCTAAGTCAAGGAAGTTCCTTGAAGGCAAATGCTTGGAGACTACAACACTTACGTACTCTTTCACTTGAAGCTGGCCTATGGCATTGCATGACTGTTGCCAGCTCTAGCGAACTATCTTTCACGACATGGGTGCATGAGGAGTTTAATCCGATTGGCAAACGTCTTATATTGGCACCATATGTTTGATTGCACCTGCTGTTGGATGTGCTATTTCTGTCAGATGTACAATGTCTCATGCCGACAATGTACATCTGACAGAGACAGCACATCTAACAACAGCTGCAACCATGTCATGACATGATGTAACACATGATCTTCAAACAATAGCTTATAATATCACCCTGCAGCGATTGCATCTGACAGGCAGGTCTCCTCAATTCACGTGTCATATACTATACTCCTAGAAAAGATGCTCACGGCTGTCAATCCACTTGTAACGTCGCATGTATCATGACGATTGCTGGTCAGACCAACAAGGTAAATGAGTATGGTGAAGGGCATTTGCAAAATCAAAACCATGCTTACTGCAAGCGCACATAGCAGCTCATACCAAGCTTCTCAATGTCACATCACTTTTGTAAACCAGTCACACATCAATTGTATTTTATGCTATTTCCGCTTGATTTAGATTATCAACACCACTTGTGGATGGTTGATGGGTGCCAGCAACACACGTGCTTCCGTCCTTTGTGTAAGATAACACCGTACTACGTAGGCACTTTTGCAGCCTGCCACAGAGCCCCTTTGCACATGAGCAGATGAATTTTGATGAGAGTACAAAGAGAAATATGCACACACCCAAGTACATGACGACGGATACCAGTGCAATGTAACCTGCAACCTGCTTGTACAAAATGTACTCTGTGCCGGCATCAACATCAACCATGAACAATGTCAGCACCAGATAAGTGACCAGGTACAAGCATATAAATGCCAATAACTGTACTGTGCTTGGCCCGAGCAGCCTGCTGAGCCTGCTGAGCATCCTATGAATCAAGCTCGCCACAGGAGCATCACAGCTGGGCTCGGAGGGCTCAGAGGATTTGTAAGGCTTCAACATGAGTTGCAGTCCACAATACACAAGAAACGCACCACTCATCACTAATGCAGCATAATACGAACCCATGGTATACCGAAAAGCACTGGCTGTACAGACAGCTGACATCACAACACGGAGAATCGTATCAAACCATACTCTGCTGCGCTTATAGTGGCAATACAATATGCCATATTTTGCTCTGAACAGAGCGTCATGATCAACATCTGAATGTGGTGCCGGTGCATGCTCTGCTGCTGGTGCGTTTTCTTCTGCTGGTGCGTACTTTTTCAACAAAACTGCTGTGGCAACTGGAATGCCGACGCTCAAAATTGCCAAAAATATGCCGCCCATGGCAGCCCAGTGTTGGTGGTACCCTGAGTAGCAAGCTTGCTGCATGTCAGCTATCCAGTAACCATGGGATGCATCTGCTACAGCATATTGGGGATAAGGACCAACACGTGACTGCGGGTCATCTAGAGGGATGCAGGCAAAGAACCCTAGTGCCATGCGCACGAGAAATGGATATGACAGGTTGAAGACGACCACAGCTATGGTGATAAGCTTTACTTGTAGATCAGCCAGAAATTCTCTGCATGTTTGATAAGACAAGCATCGATACCTGCCTTTCAGCTGGGGTGTCAGCCACAGGAGCAGCTGGCATGCCAGACACTTGCCCACATAGCAAGCAACATCAACAAAGAAGAGTACAAGATATAAACATGGAAACGCCAAAATGGTAGCCCACTGGCGGATGATGGCTACAACTGCTGGCGTGTGGCCTATGCTCTGCAAGAAGCAGTCCAAATATTTGATATGCCCATTAGCAAATACTCCAAAGACCCCATTTGAAGCCTGGAAAACAAATTCCAGCCCTCGAGGCCAATCAAGCTGCAAAGTGCTGATTAACACCAAATACTGAACAAACATAGTGACTGCTTGAGAGACGTGAGAGGTCGTAAGCCTACCGCAGCTGTTTTCCCTGTCCCTCAGTGCAAAAGCTGCACGTAGACTGAAAGCTGCAAGGGCGACAGACGGCAAAGATCTAAGCACATAGAATCCAAAGCTGCGAGCCCCAGAGCCACACTGCACACAGTGAAAAGGGCCATTAGCAGCATAGCCTGCAGCACAGGAACCACACAGATTGCCGGTATAGCCCTCAGCACACCCTCCACCACGCAGGCATACAGGCTGCACGTGTGGACACTGATGAAACTGTGTAGATTTGTCACTGGAGTGCCACCATCCTGCAATTGGAACCAGAGCAGCACCTCCTGTGCAGTCAGCTCCCTTGGCTGGGCAAAGGTCACATGATTTATTCCTTGGGTTCAGGGAGTATGTACCTGACTCGCATCGCTGGCACGTCACTTGAAGTGTTTCACCCAAGATGCAGTTGGTCCTGTACCTAAGCACAGTTGTGCTACTGATATTGATGTTTGTGTTGTTGAATAACAGCTGCACCATATTCCCTGCATCTATGTCCGCACCCCAGGGGGCACCCTGTGATATTGTGTTGTTTCTGAATGTGCAGTTGCCTGTGGCATCACCCATGACAAATTTGGACTGATCAGTGATCACTGCACCACCACCATGTGCGGCAACGTTGTCAGCAATGACTGAGTAGCCAATGCACTGCAGTGTGGAATTTGCCCCACTCATTGCGACTCCACCACCACCAGCCAGCCAAGCTGTGTTGCCTTGGATGATGCTCTGACCTACAGCAGTGTGGCAATACATATCTAGTCAACTGTTGGGGCAGTAACATGTTGGTATGAGCTTGCAACACAATTAAAAAGCCGGTAAGAAGGGTTTCACAGCAGTAGACATTTGGCTGCATGTGCTGCATCTGCTGTGCGCCTTTGCTTTTACTCTTAGAAGGCACAGAGGGCTCCCAGGGATGACCCCTTGAGATGTGCTCACCCGTCAAAATGACCTGTGAACTGTCAAATATTGACAAGCCACCACCTGAGATATAGCCACTGGCATTATTGTAGACGATCTGGCTGCCATTAGTGATCCATAGTACAGCATCATCATATGTATTTATGGCTGCACCGCCTCCTCCTGCCACATTGTGGCTGATGACGCTGTTGGAGATGAACAAGTTTGCAGCACCACCAACATCAATGCCGCCACCTGGTGCAGTAGAACGTCAGCAGGAGAGTCAAGACACAAGTTTAGGACACTCAATCGGAGCGATCACATGTCTGCATAAGTCTCAGGGTAAGCTGCATGCCATGATGCAAGGCTGTTCATGGGTACAGCATGAATCTGGGGATCACCCCTGCAAAGCAGTGCTGCATGCGACCTGACAGTAATGAGCCGGAGTCATGGTCCCAACACCAAATACCACGGGCCACAATATTCATACTAAGGTGTGCTCTGGGCCTCCATACCTGTAAATGGCCCCTCTGCGGTGTTTCGCGTAATCAGGCAGCCTTTAATATGTACTGTTGCATTTTCGGCTGCTGCTACACCGCCACCACCATAGTAACCATATGCTGTGTTGCCATAAAACAGCGAGCCCCCAATGGTGACATCTGCGTGTCCAAGAGCAAATATACCAGCACCGCCTACGGCGCTGCCACCTGTGAAGTTGCTGTTGTTGATGACAACCCGCGCATAGTCGCGTACCAGTACACCAGAACTCTTGTTATCATCCACAACAAGATTTTTGAAAGTGATGTGACTTTTGCCTTGCACACAGACGATTCCTTTCCTCTCTTCTTCTTGCCAGCGCGTCACGTTCACTCCGTTCACTCCGGTGATCCTGCTGGACGTGAACACCGCAGTTGAGTCGCAGATGGAGAGGAGACATACATCAACGCTACAACTTGTATCGACTGCGCCTCCCGAGGCCTCAACGCCGCGGATAACGCGCACAAGCTCCCTGTTGACGGCCCAGTTGACATCCCCGTCCTGGCACTCCAGGCTGACATCGGCGCCATGGCTGTTCCCAGTGACATGAAGTATGCAATTACTCGGGTTACATGACACGTTGATGATGCAAGCTGCGCTCAAGTACAAGAGCAACAAGAGCCTACTAGTACTCATGTTACAACCCGGACAATGCGATCGGACAGTTGCAGTACATGCGCTAAGAGGTATTTGATGTGTAGGTGGCGACCTCTGGTGGTCCGATTATACTAGTCGCTCGGTGAATTGAGCTTTCTACCATTGGGCATGTTATAACGCGCCCAACGAATCTGCCGGTGCGCACCGCCAGAACTCATTGCGGTCATGTTCATTGATGTTTTATGAGGTATTCGACTCTTGCGTGGCCTGAATTTCTGAAGCATCCTTTCTCCTACATAGTTCTTTCGAATCTCCGCTCACCGAGTGTTGTTTATATATATATGCTTGACCACACGGTGCACCCTGAGGCACACTTTACTAGCAGCATTGTGATATCGTTTGGGAAGCTCGGAGAAGAGGTATCTTAGCATTACAGAATGATACGTTGCCAGATTGTTGCAACTTTTGGAAGCTTGTGAAACAGACAGGAGGGCAATGACAATGCATCTTGAGAATTATGCTGTTCAGCAAGCTGCGTCATGTGCGGAAAGGCTGCCACACACATGCGATAGTTCACTGTATTCCAGACGCTTACTGTGGGGGAAGCCCTTGTTCCTTCAAAAGCAATTGCTGGTTTATGAACATGCAAAGATCAAAGGGGCGTGGGGGCAGGAACACCGTGCCAGCCAGGTGCTGACGGATTGCAGAGTTTCAGCCACGCTGCGCCCATTCAACAGTCAATTGGCGCTTGGTAAAGCTGAGTCGTCGCGCGTGGCACTTTAAACAAGGCTTACAGCTCATGCACACACCAATGCTGGTAGCTGACAAGTATGCAGTGGGTGCAGTTCAAGTGGAAGAACAGCGCAGTGCAATTCTGGGGGCTGACATTTACACAGGAGCTTTTAACAGCAGACAGTCACCATCTGGACAGTAGCGATACAAAGCTGGATGCAGACAGGCAAAGAATCGGGCTACCACTGCTGACAGGGTTACCTAACTGCTGCTGGCCTGCAAATCCAATATCAGCGGTCTGTTGGACACAGAGGGTTTCGAGCTGCCAGTGCGCTGCTCATCTGAAGCCAAACAGCAGGTTTGGTTGAACATGCATGACTGGTTGGACATGCATGACACCCTGGCAGCACCGCATAATCAGTAGCTACGATGCAATATTTCAGCAGCTGCACCTGTAGATGCAGAGTACTGATTTCCCGAAGAGGAGGCACTGGTAACCGCTGTGTCTGCTGCCTCCGGCTACGGATTATCTACACTGCAGATACCCCTTGGTGTGGCAATATGGCAGATCTGACATTTTGGCTGCTCACTGGATGTGAGCTACAACTTGTCAGATTCGCAAAGGTGCCAGGCTTGGCTCCCTGCAGCAGATGCCGCGGTCAAGAACCGGCCTGCATTACAAATTACTACCTGCTACCACCCCGGCAGTTGGCATTTCTGCAGCTGATGGTACACCAAGGCCCGCAGCAGCCGCATCAACAACAGCGATTTCAGTAACAACAGCCTCAGCTTTGCACACGAGTCGGGGCGGCCAATAGGGAAAGGCAACAAGACCAGCATACTGAGAAGTCTACTTCTCATTAGCAGCAGGGCCCTCAGGCCTGGGTCCTGCTGCTCTTGCCTTGTGAAGCGTGACGTTGGGGCCATGCCTGATGAGCAGCAGCTGAAGTACTGGAGGTTGGCAGATTAGCCGTTTGTGGAGGCAGACCTGCGGCAGAAGGTGCACCACTACACTGCAGGATGTCTCAGCACAGCAAAGGGAAGAAAAAACTGCCAGGCGGAAGGAAACAAAAGTTGGAAGAGCCAGCTGGCAATTCACTTGTAGAACAGCAGCATGGCGCAGTGCACTAGTGGTGGCAGGTGCGCCTGGGCAGTTGCACCAGAAGGTTCAGATGGTGGGCAGGGGTGCTTGTCTGTACCACCAGCAGCAGCATCAAGGTAGCAAAGAGAGAAGTACAAGCAGCAGAAGCAGGTAACGGCATGTTGGTGACACAGCAGTTGCCACTGCAGCGGCAGGAGAGTCCAGCTCTGGAGACCCTGCTGCTTTTTTGCTGCTGGGTGCGCTCAGGGGTCTGCAGCCTTGGGAGGCAACTCAGCCACACACGCCACAGATGTTGTAGCGCACGCTGGCCCCTACGACCGCAAGCCCGCCAGCAGCAGCAGCGGCAGCAGCAGCAGCAAGAGCCACAAGCAATGCCAGCTACAGGTTTCATGCAGGTGGTATACTTGTCAACAATAAACCAACAGAACTATTGGTGGCTGCAGCAGTGCAGCAATTCCACACCTCTACACCTGCCCCTCACCAACATCAGCTCAAGCTGCCCTGCCAGGAACAGCAGAGAAAACCAAGGGCAGAGCCAGTCCAGGGCCTGGTCATAGTTTTATGATCCCTGGGTGAGTCCTCTTGGTGTAGTTTGACCGTTGATTGGTGTTGATGTATACCACGCCAACATGTTTCTGCTCTGTGTTTTGGCGCTACTCTGGCAACTTGATGAGCTTGCTGATAGATTGAATGATGACCCAAACAGCATTAAATACGGCTTGTGGCAGTGTGCTTCTTGGTTCTTGTTGTTGAGCCATGTCCACTTATGGACATGACATGATCCTCCTGTTGTTTCCTGTGGCATGCTCACAGACACTGGCAGCATCTCCCTCAGCAGCAATATACACCATACTATAGGGCCTGCGTACCGCAGTGGCAGCCGACAGCGACCACTAGAAGCTCAGCTTCAAAGCTCAATACCAGCGGACAGTCCGCTGGAAGGCCTCACGACACAGAGGTGCAATAATGTAGACAGTGCCTCAAGCCTGGCCGAATCATGGCTCGGCAGCAAGCACCTGGGCAGACTCCGAGAGGCAGCAACAGCACTGAGCACTGCCAAAACGGTGACCTGCTACCTTGTGATACAGATGCAGCATCAAGTTTGCTGTACCTTATGGACCAATTGGTCATGCATGGTACCAATGGCAAGCCTTGCTGAGTGTTTGTGTGGAGGCCCTCCTCAGTCAGCATTGCCGGCAGCTTCAAGACAGCAACAGCTCTAGGCGACTGTAGCAGCCCTTGTGCTCACCGCAGCTGCTGGGATGCATTTGGGGGCTTTGAGACCCTTGTGACCAATATGCATACCATGTAGGATCAGCTTAGGAGATTTCTCTTAGCCACTCGGGCCAGGGTACCCTGCATACAGGCAAGCTGTATTTTTCCACCAGCATACTGCGTGCAAATTCTGTCTGTTGTTTTGTGTCTATCTGAATGAATGATCTTTGTCTGTACAGCAACTTGTGCAATGCTGGACAAGTGGCCACACACTCACTTGCACTGTACACGTGTAAAGTACACATATGCACGACGTCAACGTCATACACCAAGTATTACTTGAGTATGCCTGTGCATATGTGTACTGAAGGTTGTGCATGTGTGTACCATTACACAATAATTGTATGGGATGCTGCCGTATGTACTAGTGAAAGACATATATTATCTATCATATATCTATTATACATGAATGATCTAATCATTGCCATAGCCGATAAACTTGCTGCACAGCTCCATTTCTTTTACCATCATCAACCACTGTTTGCTCGCCTCCTTGCCATTAACAACCTGCACATTTAGCACACCCCCGCAACTAGTCGACCAACTGAGTGGGTTGACCAGGCTTGAATGCCAGATGAAGCGATGCAACTGTAACCATTATACTGCTTGCCACGGTTGATCCACAGCATGGTGCCTGGCCAGTACCTCTGCTGTTGATCGCCTTTGTCATGTGCATCATTTGCATGGTTGCATGATATTATCTATCCCTGTCGTTACTCTGCTACACGAGGTATTGTGC
>JABEVS010000675.1:0-24263 GCA_018290735.1 Coelastrella sp. MACC-549
TGATGAAAACATTGCACTACAATGCCATCAACTACTTGGGACAGATCTGGAAGCATCGCCAGGCGCTCTTCACACAACATGCACCTCAGCAATCCACCTCCATTTCAGCACATCAGGGATACATCCAAAACAGACCTCAGCGCAGACTACAACTCCACAGAAAACACAACCGCCTTCGAACACTGGGCAAGTAAATCAGCCCACCCACACCCTCGGGTGAAGTGGGATGTAGGAGGCGTGCAAGCTGGTGGTGCTTCAGCCCACCTGCCACACACGCCCCCTTCAGAAATTACGCCAACACCATGAGGTGTTGTGCGTAGCCTCTCTCTCTCTCCCAATATAGGGGGGGGTTGATGTTGCTGCTGAGTAGACTGTCTTTGAACAGACTCAGCTGCTCGTCGACGACCGACCAGGCCTTAGTGCGTCCTGCTGGGCTGATGCAATTCGGCAGGGTGACTGCCACTGCCAGGAGGCACTTGTATATGCCGAGCCTGCCTATGCAGATCAACCAAGACGTCGTATACCATGGCTGCAAAGATATCGATCATGCGGACGGTCATGTGGGAGCCGCCACAGGGGACTGCAAGCAGACATTAGATGTTGCCTAGTTGTCTTGGAGGCAGACTGGTGGTCTGGTTGTTGACTAGTAACAGTTGCTAGACCGCCAGCCCTGCGGAGGACTGTACTTGATGGTTTTTGGAGGAACTAATCAAAGCCTGCGCCCCTGCAGTTCCAGGTACATATGGCAGGTTGTGTGTACCATCACACTGACTTATTTTGCCCCTTGGCAAATGTTAGGAGCTCAGTCCCAGCAGCATGTGCATAGAGTGAGTTTGCCTACCTTGCATGCAGATCCAGCCCTCCTTGTCTGCTACTGCTGCCTCTGGTGGCAAACCAGTGTCCATCGCCAGGGCAGCAGCGTCCACCTCATCAACCTTGTTAAACCAGCACCGTTTCGTGTTTGTAAACTGGATATTGTTTGTGTCGTTGCTCATTGCATACTGCAGGCTGTGTTGATGATGGGCTCCTGAGCGAGTTGTGCGCAAGGACACAAAAATGCGGATCAGGTGTGGATGCAGCGACTTGATGTAGACTTAACATCAGACATAGGTTGTTTTGCAGGTTTAGGAGGCATGTATGGCATCTTTTATGCCTCAGTACACCGGTCCAATCCACTGTACTGCTGTATTGCACTGCTTTTCAGAGGCAAGCAGGGCCAAACCATGAGACGGAGCTTGAAAACACCAGCAAAGGTAATTCATGCATGATTCTGGCAGTTTAGCAACAGGCTCAGCGCTCAAGGGCCGAAGTCTCAAGCAGCTAGGGGTCAGGGCAAGGGTATGGGGTTGAATTCACTGAGTGAATTGAAGCCCCTTCAATTCACTGCCATAGCATGCATGGCGCTGCACCGCATTCCAAATGCATCCTTATGAGTGTCAAATCTAAAGCTCAACCTGCTAACACGCTACAGTACCAGAGGCTGGGGTCGATAACAACCAGTTCAAACTCCGAGTCGCCTGCAAACTCACTGTGATGGCATCCACTGTTGGCATCGACGCCAGTATGAGAAACATACACATCTATTAGACATATCTACGTAATTAACCTGCCCAAATATCATATATATCTTACATGCTGCAGACACTTACTAGGTGTGCTAATGGGCTGCAGGAACAGGTTATAACCTGTTCCTGCAGCCCAAATATCATATATATCTTACATGCTGCAGACACTTACTAGGTGTGCTAATGGGCTGCAGGAACAGGTTATAACCAACTCCAATGCCCATTTCATGCCTGGACCCATAATTATGGGTCCAGGCATGAAATGGGCATTGGAGTTGGTTGGGCACACACTGTCAGCAGCGGCATACCTATGGGCCAGCATCGCAACGGACAACGGAGATGACTCGGGACCGTCTACATTGGAGTGTCAGCTACTACGTAGTAGCGTCCTGTATCTCCAGTTGTTAGACTGGCCAATCTTGATCGCGTTTTCAGTATACTGAAAACGCGATCAAGATTGGCCAGTCTAACAACTGGAGATACAGGACGTCGTTGAGTTTGGTGAAAGATGCCCACTGGGAGGTCCTGGCAGTAGCTCACAAGATGGCATATGAGTGCCTACTGAGGTACTGCTGTGCTCAACTGGGTCTGCAGAAGACAGGCCAGGACAGGTTCCTTGTTGCACAGATTAACATGAATGTACTGGGCTGCAGGGACCTGTCACAGGTTGTCAGCAAAGTAGCTGAGTTAGTACTGCAGCATGCGAAGAAGTTTTTGCCTATCAAGTCTCGCAGTACTGAACACCAGGAGAGCAATGGGGTCGAGACAGAATAATAGCAGTAGCAGCAGTACGGACCGTCTCGGCTCCTTGTTCGCGAACGGGCTGCCCTTTTCCTCGTACTTCAGCTGACCATTTTCAATAGACCCAACCTCAGCAAAACGTGCTTTGCTGCAGGACAAAACAGCACAGCACAGCGCTAGAGACAGCCGGTTTGAACCTGATTGAGTCAAGCGTTCGTAGCTGGAGCGCATAAAAAAATGACAGTCAATCAACTCACATAAAACTGCTGCCTACGTCGATGCCCAATACTACGGCCTTGAAGCCGGAAGAAAGCCCTGATGGCATGGTCTGATAATGATCTGGTATGTATCTTGATTATTCAGTGCCCTCACGGGCATCTACAGCCGATCAATCTGCCATACAACCTCTGGACAATTATCAACAAGACTGGAAGTTGTTCCATCACGGCTGCACCACCTGGGTAACGCACAACGCATCGCATAAGCAAAGGAGAACACGCGTAGGCAAAGAGTCAACTCGCCCCCGTTGGTTGATATCGAGCTGCAGCACTCCTTGGCAAAACCCGCGCTCTGCACACAAGCTGCTCACATGTGTTGTTGTCCAGTACAAACAGCATTAGTTTTATTGAAGACTCCGTTGCACTATTTAGATGCGTCCGCGTCACTGCCATTGGCCGCACAGCAGTACGTCATCTGCCCTTGAATATCTATAGTTATAGTACATTATACTGGGATTATAGTGGTATATGGCGCTTCGCACAAGCCCCAATGGGGCACAAGCATGCTCCAGGTACACTTGCCACGACAGACGATCCCTCTGTAGCTAGCTGAATCGGCTGCTGAAAAGATCTGCGGGTGTCACAGGCGTACAGTTAGAGTGCAAGCAAGTAGTGTAGGAGCTTACGTGGGCATCAAGTCAGCAGGTAGGGCCAAGATCGCTGCAGCAAGTCACCACCTGCTGCTGTCAGCAACCAGAGCTGCTAATGGGCTGCATGCCATCGCGTTTGTGCAGGCCAATTGCAGCAAGTCACCAAGCAGCGATCTGAGGGCTTTTGGCATCAGGCATCCAAACAGATCAATGTTCGCAGCAGGTACGAGCATACAAAGCAGTTCATGATCCACCACAGTAGCCCAAGGAAAAGCTGTGCTTGGGGCGTGCAAGAATATGTAGAGCTTTTGGGAGCTCGGCTATGGAAATGCAGATGGTGTGATTTGCGGGATATTCAGGATGTTGTATGCTGACAAATGGCACAATAGTTGTTGGAAATGATAACACCACATGATCCCGGATCGGCATCAACCCAGCAGTTGGCCAACAGCCTGTACAACAAGCCTCATAGCTGCACAGCACGAGTTGAAGTCGAAGTGCAAACCAGCAGTGCTGAGAACATTAATCGACATCACATCAGAAGCAGCCCATAATCCTCATCATCTGCCTCAAACAACTGTTGCTGTGGTATCTCACTAAAGCACACAGCAGCAATGTGAACTTCATCCATTTTGCGCCACAAACATCTGCAGCAGTCAGCATCTAGCAGGATCCTGCAAGCGCTGTTAAGTACCAGTGTATCCTACTTTGAAATAGTCAGAGACTGCAGTGGGGTTTGCAGGGTATCACCTTCACATCATTCTGGCAGCATATGGTAAATTGGCCCTAGCAGACAACACGCCATTGCCCCAACCACCTGAGCTCGGGAATGCATCCGTCAGGCATTCAATTGTATACCTTGACCGACAGTTTCTCTGCTGCAACATATTTTCCCCTAAATTCAACTGTGCATTTTCAGAGGTGGCAGCGGCCCCAGGCGGCGGCTCACCACCATGATGCCTGTCAGCACCCCCAAGGTGCTGGTGCGGCCACAAGGGCAGCGACAGTACGAGTGGGTGGACCTGTGGGAATCATACGTAAGTGATTAAAATTCTAATTGTTGATAGCAGAATAAGTTGTGTTGCAATGCTCTCACACAGGATACTGGGCAGTGAGGCATGCAGGCAGTCAGCTTGGCAGTCCACAGTACATGCTGCAAGCTGTAATGCAAGCCCAACACTGACAAGGCTGAAGAACATCGAGCAGTACAGCAAGCAGTAAAAGATGGTGCTGTCTTGGGCTTGGTGTTCTCTTGTATTGCCTGCACATTGTGTGGCAGGGACCACATCTTCACCATGACTGATGGCAAGCAGTACATGCCAATCATGGCACCAAGATGCTCACCAGACTTGCCAGTTGGTCCAGCATCAAATCAGCCAATGCCAAAACTTTCATCCAAAGCCACAAAACCCCTCAATCCTTCTTAGTAGGCCCCTTTTCTCCCCATAATTCTTGGTATAAATGAAATGTCAATATATATAATATGACATGCTGACATACGGCATACTGTGCTGTGGTGTGTTGCTGCAGACAATGAATAAGGTAGTGTTCATCAGAGAACCAGTATCAGAAGACGTGGCCAACAACATGATCGCACTTACACTCTATCTTGACAGCTTAGACAAAAAGAGGATCTACTATTGGCTCAACTGCCCTGGAGGCGACGTAAGTAGGGTCTTCTTACTCAGTGGCAGGTTGGGTATCACACCGCAGACTCCCAGTGTGTTATATCTATCGCTCTCACTTGTTGCCGGTTAACCCCTTATGTCAGCCTACATTCCCTTCAACACTGTGTCAGATTCCCTTCAACGCTGTGTCAGAGATTGAAGTCCTCAGACAAAGAAACTGTGCTGAGGTCTGTCTGGACAGGTTTCTGTCTGTCAAGACAAAGCTCAGCAGAGTTTTAAATGTTGTGGGACTCGAAGCTCTGACATAGTGTTGAAGAATACTCTTGCGATTGTTGTTGTCCCCCATCAGGCCCATTGTGCTGCTCTATCAGGAAAGGCAGCCTGGTCTGCATTGGTACTATCACTTTCCTGCAGCAGCGATAACAGTATGGTTGGTGTTCAGTGCTTGTTTCAATGAATGCCATGTGCTTCCCCCACACTCTAAGCTCTACAGCAATGTGTTGTTTCTGGAGTTCCTATGGACAAATGAGTATACCTTGGATTGCTTTGTGACTGTCTGGTTATAGCGATCCATGGGTCATGTCCAGCCACAAAAAGGACTAAGTTCTTGGTCTTGGCATAGCGCTGAGAAGTAATCAGCTGTAAGATGTCTCTGCCTGTTGCCATTGTTTGTTGTTTTGATTATCGCAGGTGACCCCCACCCTGGCCCTGTATGACACCATGCAGTATGTTCGCAGCCCCACAGCTACTGTCTGCTACGGCATGTGCCTAGGTATGGGAGGCTTCCTGCTGACAGCAGGAGGTGAAAAGGTGGGTCCACTTTTGTGCTTGTGTATGACTGCATCTTATGGTCAGCAATCAAGCAAATTTTTAAGTAGGTAACTACTGCAGATGGTTGAGCATATGGCGGCATCTGGGAGTGCTTGGTATGAGCCAGATAGCAATAGGGACCAGGCACAGGTGCTTGGAAACTGCTTAAATCCACTGTCACTGTAGGCATAGTGGCGATGGAACCGATGATAATATGGGCAAATGTGTGTGGGGGGGGTCCTCTTTGTTCCTTAACTCCAATAAACACCAACTGCTTGCTACCATGACCTGAAATTGGCATCCTCAACAACCTATCTGTGATAATAACCTATTGATCTTTGTGATGGAGCATACATGCTTGTGTGCCTGCCTTGCAGGGCTACCGCTACTCCATGCCTCACAGTATCTTAATGATGCACCACCCGAGTGGGGCCAGCAGAGGCCAGGCCAGTGAGATGCACATAGAGAGCAGGGAGTTAGTGCGTGTGAGGGACTACCTGTCACTGATCATCAGTGACAGCACAGGCCAGCCATACGATAGGGTGAGTGCTTTTCTGGCAGGCCTCCAGGTACAGTGCTGTGAGTTGCAGTTGTCTTCATTACTCATTTGATCGTGAGGGAACACCTTTTCTGACTTACTGTCAGGTGCAGCATAGGCCAGCCAAACGCTGGGGTGAGTCTGGGCCCTGCAAGGCCTCCACTCATAGTACTGTCAGTGGCTAACATCTGCATCACCTTTGTGGGGCAGCACGTTTGACTTATCGTAAGCCACAGCATAGGCCGTGGGCATATGATAGAGCGAGTCTGGTTCCTGCTCGACGGGGTTTAGTGCAACACAGCGCTTGCTGCCTGGTGGCATTGCTCGTCCTTTAATGGCACAAGGCCAACATGATGGAGCAGTTTTCTGCGGGGGCACGAAAAAATGTCTATCAAATAGTCTAGTTTAGCTCTCAATGTCAGCTGTCTAACCACCGGTATCGTTTGTGCATGTAGCCTCTGCAGGTTTATCAACTGTGGCTGGCTCATCAAACTTTGCAGAGTTTGAGGCGAATGCTTTGCCTGCAGGGTGTTTCAACACAAGCAGCAACTGTTTGATCCCCTAAGCTGTACTGCTCTCCTTGTATGCAAGTGTGTGATAGCAGCATGGCAACCGCTGATGTCCCATTTTTTCTAATACAATACAATACATCGTGAGGGGCTTTGCACCCTCCCCAGTCCTAGACTAGCGAGCCAACAAATTTTCTTGATGCCGTCAGCCATGTTATTTGCTGCTATCTGCTGATGTCCGTTCCTGCAGGTTATCCGTGAGCTGTCTCGTAACAAGTGGATGGACCCAAAGGAGGCCATTGAGTATGGCATGATCGACAAGATCCTCACTACACCACTGCCCAAGCCGCCATCAATAGGGCCCAAATTCAGGTTTGACAGGGAAGCTCCAGCCATGAAGAGCCAGGATGTCATTTGATTTAACTTTGCTGGCTTCTAAAGCACAGCGGCGTGAGGTGAAGTCAGCAGGCCATGGTCAGCAGCTGGTGTTGGGGCCCATTGGAACTTGGACTGGGCTTCACAGCTTGTGGATTAATCCAAATCACAATGATTGTCTACCAAGAAGGTGCTTCCAAGTGACAGTGCTGTTCAGTAGCTGGTCTATAGACCAATGCCTGCACCAGTGCCTGCAGCCTGGCCCATGGGCATTGTGGAACTTTGTAGCATAGCTGGTCTGCTGATCAATCAGCTATTCATCAATGTCTGTCCTTGGTGCAGCAGCATTCACTGTGTAGCACCTTGAGCAGGTAGTAGCACCTGCCGCAGGCTGTGAAGGTTGGCGGCAAGTCCAGCACATGTTGAGATCCTCATGTTGCTCAACCTCACTATCCATGTACTACTGCGTGTATTTATATACGTAATGCAGTAGTGATATCACTAGTGCGGAAAACAATGGCATGTAACCCGGTTGTGAGCGAGCCCGGAGAAGTACAACTTTGGAATTGCGGCAATTCCAGCTGCAGCCTCACTGAGGCCCAGTGGGCATTGCACAGTACGACTATTATCTGATCACAGTTGGTATAGACATACAGCAAGCTCGATTGAGCCAGCTGTTAACAACGTTTCACATTTGGGACTGATAGATGGGGCGTATCTCAAACCCTCATCTACACTCAATACCTCAGCCTCAAACCAACAGCCTAGCAATTGAGTGTAGATGGGGAGATCTCCCCATCTAGATGGCAGTGCCAGCAGGCTACCCTACTGGCACATCCTATTCAGGAGACTCTCATGATGGAGCCATGCAGCAAGTCACTTAGGAAGATTGGACTACGAGACAACCATTGCAGACACAAATCAGGGATGCCAGAAATTGAACTACTTCTGGTAGAGCAGTCTAGACTGAGATCTCACACTGCCCACAGTGGTACTCAACGGACGGTCAGTATGACGTCGTGCGGCACAATCAGTAGTTGACTTTGCACACATATAACAAAAATAATCAGTACTTTGCAGCCATAACATTTACTGCCATCGGCCCCGCGCCTCAAATCTACCCAGTGAATTCAATCAACTTGCGGACTTTACACACCTATGTACCTGCTAGCACCTTCAAGCTCAGCTCAGTCAGGCTGACTGCACAAGAGCAACGTCAGCAGCAACAGCATCAGAACAACTTGAACCCCGACCACAACTGCCTTCTCCCGTCTGCCCCTTCTGATCATCACTACTGCTCAGCACTGCTGGCGGCACCACACTAACTCTTACAAATTCAAGCAGCTTCACATAGGCTGCTGCATCCCTACCCTCCGGCTTACACACGTCCACATGATCGCGGTCCGATAACACAATAACC
Organism: Coelastrella sp. MACC-549; assembly: GCA_018290735.1. NCBI lineage: Eukaryota > Viridiplantae > Chlorophyta > Chlorophyceae > Sphaeropleales > Scenedesmaceae > Coelastrella > Coelastrella sp. MACC-549. The sequence goes on from JABEVS010000675.1 coordinate 8,455, forward strand.
TCACCAAACCCTGGATACGCACTCTCATAGGGCACAATCAAAATCTTGGGCAAAAACCCTAGTCCAGCCAAGGTGGTCGCTAAACCCTCAGTAAAGCTCAAAACTTTGACCCGGCCGGTGTCATGTAACAGGGCGAGGCGGGCGTTTAACGCAGCAAGGTGGGGTCCAGGGCTTAAGTGGTGGATTGAAGGTGCCGGGGAAGCTCCCGGAAGGTGCCGGAGCTTCCAACCGAGTGCTGCCATGCTGCTGCCAAAGTGTGGGGTGCTGTAGAAGGCAATGGCTTTGGTGGCTGAGGCTAAGCGGCCTTTCTTGCTCGTTGGGGGCTCCTCTAAAGACTGAGAGAGCATTTCCTGCACAGATCAGGCAGCAGCAGCAGCAGCAGCAGCAGCAGCAGCAGCAGAAGAAGAAGAAGAAGAAGAAGAATTGATATCAGAGGGGTAGGGCTTAGAAAATGCAATCCTTTTTTTTTATGCAACAGAGTTGAAATGTTACATCCTGAAAAAAAGATATTATACACAAGCACATAGTCAGTACAGACTTACTACGTATTGTATACCACAATAACGAGCAGCTCAGCAACCAACAGTGCACGCATCAGTTGCCTCTGTATCACCTGGTACTGTGATGAAATCCTGTACATACATGTAAAGATATTTATGCATGTATGCATTTGCTTTTGAGACACAGCAGCAGTGCTGCTCACCTTCACCACCAGTCCCCCCATGCTGTGTGCCACGAACACCACCGGCCGCTGTCCCACACCAGCAGCAACAAGCTTCTCCAGCAGCAGCCGACCTGAATCAGGAAGACTCAGGCTCTCACCCTCCCAACCAGTCACAGGCGCCTGCCACAACAGCAGCAGCAGCGGCGGCAGCAGCAGCGGGCAGCGACAGCATGATGGACGCTGTCTTGCTACACAGGGTGATGCTGGCATCCTTTGTAGTGAAGTTTAAAAAATTTATATGATGCAATCATCCCATAATCTGGCCCCTTGTAACACAAGCAAAAGCAAAAGCCCTCATGCTGTTGCAGGGTGTTAGCATACGGCTTCACACAGTGCAGATCTGAAACAATGTCCTTGTACAAGGTGAACTCTCGTACTCAAGTGCCAGAAATATAAAGATGAACATAGATAAATGAATTAATATAAAATAATAATATCAACGTATTCATACATTTGCATGCTCCTCACCTTGTACTCAACACTGAGTATCCTTGCTCCAGGAAGATCTGCCGCCAGCCAGGCAGCAGGCCAACAGTCAGCCTGAGTCATGTGATTCCTGTGAGCAGCAGTGATAGCAGCAGGGCTCAGAGGCACACCGCTGCCACTGCTGCTGCTGCTGCTGGAGGCAGCAGCAGCAGCAGCAGATTCCTGCGTGCTGCTGCTGCTGTTGCCGCGTTGGTAAACCCCGCCACGCCGCCATGTTACAAATGGGCCACCTCTGATGCCGTGGATGAAAATAACATCATATTCTGGAGGCTGAGGCTGACTGGATGCTGACGTGGCGACCTGCTGAGGAACCTCAGTACTGCTGCTCCTGCTGCCAGGTGGCTGTTTTGATTGCTGCTGTGGTTGTTGTGCAGAATGTGCTACCGTGCGGTCCTGCTCAATGCAGCTGCTATTGCTGCTGCTGCTACTGCTGCTGCCAAGTTGAGCTAGCAGGGCTTGCACAGCAGCATACGTCGACAGAGGAGCAGCCAAGTCACTGCTGCTGCTGCCGACACGGTGCTGCTGCTGCTGCTGCTCCTGCACTTGCTCTTCTTTGACAGCGGCCACCTTCAAAAGTTTCTGAGCAACCCAGATCACAGCAGGTTGCAAAAACCCTAGATCTGCGCTGCTGCTGCTGTCAGTACTACTACTGCTGCTGCTGCTGCTGCTGTCCTGTTGCAGCTGACTCAGCTGGCTGACGTCAGCACCAAGTGCACTCGCTGCTGCTGCCGCCGCTGCTGCTGCCGCTGCTGCCACATCAGCAGTGGCAGCAGCATTACCCGGCACAGCAGCCACTGAAAGCCCCTCGATGTCCGACTGAGCCAAATCAGATGCTGCTGCTGCTGCTGCTGTGGCAGCAGCATTGGCAGCAGCAGCACCTAAGCTTTCCAGCAGTGTAGCTCGAGGTGGTTTGAGCAAACCCCAGTGATGATCACTGCTAGGGCTCATCAGGTGAATTCCATCAGGGTAGTAGATCGGCGGCCGCCAAACCCTATCTCTGGAACCCTGATCTCCACCACTGCTGCTGCTGCTGCTGCCGCCTAAAGTGCTGCCAAACGGCCACAGCTCCTCTATCAATGCTGCAATGTCTTCCTCTGCTGCTTGCAACTCTTGCGCCAGTCGCTGCTTCCAGTTGCTGCTGCTGCTGCCAGACTGCTGCTGCTGCTGCTGCTGGTGATGCAGCTGATGCGCTACTGAGGACTCCAAGTGCAGCAGCGCTACTGTTGCATGCGATGACAGCAGGCAGTCATCACTCGCTGCTGCTGCCAGCAACCACGGCAACCACTGTTCACCACCACTGCTGCTGCTGCTGCCTTTGAACCCTCCCTTGCTGGGGTTTAACAACTCATTGACACTGCTGACCTCCCTCCTTACTGAATTCGGGGTTTTGTCATTCACACCAGTAGAAGCTTCCATTAACCCTACTGATCCATCTGCAGGACTAAACCCCAACTGCTCTAAAAGCCCGACAGCCCCATTACTAATCTCGACTGCTGACTCAGCTAACTGCCAAGCAGCCGCCGGCTGAAGTGCAAGCATACTGAGTATCCTTGCTACCTGTCTCTGCAGGCACAAAAACCCTAAACCCTCACCATCTGACCAGCTAGGCAACTCCTCTGCTGCTGCTGTTATAGCAGCAGCAGCAGTAGCAGCATCCAAGGCCTCACTAGGGTTTTGTGAGCCACCAGGTTTTTGAGAATATGAAGAGCCGGAAGAAGAAGTAACATCCCAGCTGGCAGTACCTTGGGCAAATTCCATCAGCACTATGGAAGGAATGTACTGAGGTACAGAGGTCTTCTTGACTGCTGCTGCTGTTGCAGCTGCTGCTGCTGAGGGGATTGATGCCTGATCCACTGTTGCTGCTGCTGCTGCAATGGGCGTGCTATCACTAGCTACTGCCATGCTGCTGCTGCTGCTGTCATGTGAACCTGGGTGACTTTTGGCTCCATCACCAACAGCAACATCACTGCTGCTGCTGCTGCTGCTGCTGCTAGCACTCCATGCTGCTGCTGTGAATCTGGACAGCAGTGCTTCAACTACCCAGTCACTCAGACCACTCTCATCTTTAGCAGCAGCACCACCACCACCACCACCACCAGCAGCAGCAGCAGCAGCCAGCCCTCCAGGTGCTTTTAGGTCAGTATCCTTGCACAAATTGCCTCTGGCTCCTGATGAAGTTTCATGATCAAGCACATTCTTCCAGTGCCTGTCATAAATGTGACTGTTGTGGTCTGGTATCATCTGGGCAGCAGCACTGCTGCTGCTGCTGCTGCTGCTGCAAATGTCAGAGTCAGCTGCTGACATCATAATCGTCCTGTGAGTCATTTTAGTCACAGCTGATGACTGTACCAACTGATCATGCTGCCCATTTGGCACTGCTGCTGCTGCTGCTGCTGCTGAACCCTGTGTTTGACGCTGCTGCTGTTGTCCTGCAACAACAGCCGGCAACACAACAGTTTGCTGCTGCAGTGCTGATGCACTGCTGCTGCTAGGCTGCTGCTGCTGCTGCTGTGCCTTAACCTCAATAGTACGGTCATCATCATCATCAGCAGCAGCAGCAGCAGGGGCAGCAGTGCCAGTAGCAGGTCCTGCAGCAGCAGCAGCGGCAGCAGTGCTGCTGCCAGTTCCCCACCACCACCAAGACCTCCCTCCGCTACGGCTGTCTGCATTGTCGCTTCCTCTGCTGTCTTGACTCAGCCTGCTGCTGCTGCTGCTGCTGCCGGAACCACCGCTCACACTGCTGCTGCTGCTGCTGCTGCTGCTGTACTTGTTGACGAATGTCTCTGGTTCTAGAGAAGCATCTTCATGGAGCACCAGTCTTTCCATCAGAGGCAGAATACCAGCAGTCAACAGCCAGGACTGCTTGTGGGGGTCCTCGGCAACAACAGATGCCAGGATCTGCAGCAGCAGCAGCAGCAGCAGCAGCAGCAACAAGGTTTATGTAGAAGTAGGCTGGGGATTTACATACAAAGCAATCATCAACTGCCGCAGCCAAGTCACCACCACCACCAGCAGCAGCAGCAGCAGCAGCGTTGATGAATGAGTATGGGCAACCATAAGTTGGTGGTATGTTTGCATACTATCAAACAACTGATCACTACCACCAAAGCAGCAGCAGCAGCAGCGGTGTCAAATCTAGTAGAGTACGTGCAGCCATAGGTTCTACTTTTTACCATGTTGATACCAAAACCCTATCACTGCTACTAAACCAGCCCACCTCCAAGACCTGTACAGTCCGCTGCTGTGCCACAGCATAGTCCAAAACCCTAGCAGCAGCAGGGTACGCCTCCTCAACTGCAGGAACAAACATCCCGGGTACCAAATCACTCGGCAGAGCCAAAGCAGCAGCATGCCAGCTGGCTAACATTGCATTGCTCGCTGCTTTCAAGTCATCCGCTGCTGCTTTTGCACTTGCAGATGTGACTGGTGCTGCATCACGCCAGGTAGCTTCTCTAGCAGCTTCCAGCTGGGCCCACAGTTCGTCAGATGTTGTGTTGTTTTGTGTGTTATTTGGAATGTTAGTTGCGTCTTTTGAGCTTCCGGACCACCAGCGGCCGCCCAGCCACCACCACGAGCTGCTGCTGCTGGCAGCAGCAGCAGCGGCAGCGGCGGCTTCTTGCTGCTCAGCAGCAGCAGCAGCAGCAGATTCAGGTGTTTCCAGGCTGTCTTGCTCAGCAGCATCAGTGCTGCTACTGCTGCTGCTGCTGCCAGACTCACGCACTGCTGCTGCCACATCCCTCAGCAACTTATTCGTTGGCATTCCAGCAGCAGCACCAGGAGCAGCAGCGTCTGCTAATGCTACTGCACCAGCCGTTTTCAGCGCTGCTGCTGCTGCCCTACTGCTGCTGCCACCGTTGCTGCTGCTGCTGCTGCCAGCCAGTGTGGTAATAGTTGTGTAGGCAGCTACTCTGCTTGACAGCTGCAGCAGCAGTTGGGCTAGCCACTGCTGGGCCACTGAAAGGCCAACTGGACCAGATTGCTGTGAGAGCGCTGCAAAAACAGCAGCAGCAGCAGCAGCAGCAGCAGCAGCAGCAGTGGCAGCAGCAGGTAGTGTGGTGTATCATAGGTTGTGGTGACTTTTACTGTCAGGGCTGTGAGGTACTGCAGAAAGCGAAACATAACATGACTTACTCATCTTATACATGTACTGGCAATGACATGTGATGCAGCATCATGTATAGTACCAGTGGACGCTTCCTGCTGTTTCAACACAAAAGACAGTATATACTGGTACTATACATACTGCTGCATTATGTGTGCAATTGCCAGCACATGTGTATAATGGATTTGTTATGTGAAAAACTATTTGAAAGAGATCAATAGTGTGAATTAAAGCATCACCCGCCTATCACCTGGAGAAGATGTTCTGATGATTTATAATATTAATTATATTGATAAAATTGATAATGCAAGGTGACAATATGAATGTTACAATACATAGTATAGCATAGCATATCATCTTAAATATAATCAAGAGACACTTCTGATGTAGAAGCCCCTCACCTCTCAATGCTGCTACACAGCTCCTTGCCAAAACCTCCTCAGAAGGGTTTACATAAACCCCTACAGAACCACTTGCATCACTGCTGCCACTGCTGCTGCTGCTGCTGCTGCTGCTGCCAAACAAGCCCCCCAGCAGCCATCCAGCACTGCTACTATCACCCCCTCTACTTGTGCTGCTGCCCGCAGGCTTCTTCAACATGTTATTTGTGCTGTTCATAAGCCATGTTAGTAACATGTTAGTCCATCTGTTAGATGCCTCTTCAGCTTCAATATGTCCTGCCGCTGCCAGGGTTGCTAGTGCTGCTGCTGCTCGAGCACGAATGGCTGGGTCTGGGGACAGGGCTAGACAGTCCAAGGTTGGCATCACGTGTAGATCGCTCAAGGCAGCCTGTACAGATCAATAGGAGCAGCAGCAGCAGCAGCAGCAGCAGCAACAGAGAGTGATTTGAGGAGCAGCAGCACAATGTGGGCGAGAACATTGCAGTTGCAGGACATGATGGGGAAATGCATAGATGTATAATATGCTTAGTTTGAACATACTACATACTTATTAAATACTCATGACTGTACAACAAGCACTGTGCAAATTGTCACACCTTGACTTTTGGACCTCCTGCCGCTACTGCTGCACCCAATGTTGTCATCGCCACATCAGCAACAGCCAGGTCAGCAGCGCCAGCTGGCAACCCTAAAACCCCACCACTGCTGCTGTTGCTGCCGAGTCCAGCAGCAGCATATGGCGCCCGTCCGCCGGTTGCTGCTGCTGCTGCCGCCGCTGCTGCTGCTGCGTCAGCTGCCATGAACAGCAGAGGCTGCAGCCAGGCTGCCAGCTGCTCATCGGAGACTGCAGCAGGATCTGACATGAGCGCCCGCTGGCATCTGCATGCACAAAAACAGTCAGTAAAGAATTCATTTCACTTTGACATACTTGGTTCACTGTTTTACTTCATTGTCACCTTTCAACCTGATCAGGCAACACGTATATAAACTAAAATATGTACAAAGCAAAATAGGAAATTATTTCCTTTTTCGTGGTGGACTTTTTGGTATTACATATTGATACGTATACAGTGATGGTTCAAAATATGAGGCTTTAATCACTTATGAGACCTTACACTGCAAGATATCACATATAATAAATCTATATCATAGTCAATCATACATACATAAAGACACTATTGCAATCCTACAGCAGATTTGCTTTCTTGTACCTGCTACAATTAAGAAATAACATGTGTCTGTGCGGATGACTGCCTAAAACAGTTAACAATAAAAGCCCCAAAATTCATATCACAAAGGATAACAACACCCTCTTCTGTTGTAAAAACATAAACAGTTATGAATCATGTAATGCAGAATGAGATTATGATATGTTGAAAGATAACATTCATGTCCATGACCCTGCCAGCTCGTCACCTGCACACCGCCTTCTGCAGCTGCCTGCCACCTTCCCCCTGTTGTACCGCCTCCATTGCCAGCTGCCCCAGAGCAGTAGAGAGGCCAGCAGCTGACAGCAGTACACACTGCCCCTTGGCACCACCAGCAGCAGCCCAGGCTGTCAGGAACTTCAAAGCCAGGGCCTGCACCTGTGGGATCCATTTAAGTAAACACAGCACAAAAAGCATGATTGATGACTAACACTTACATTATGCTGGTAAAACTGATGCTGAAATGGCATTCAGTGGAAAAGAGATAATGAAATAGAATGGAAATTAACAGTCACTAGAGAGGGGAGATGACAATCATACCATTCTGTGGAAAGATCTGCACAGTGCATGGGGTTTATACGGCTCACAGCCGGTTGTCATCAGGTACTATCAGGCAGGATATGAATAAGCATAGCTCTTTTTTAAATATGCTAGTGATATGCACTTTGATTATGAAATATTGTGTACAGCTACTAACACTTGATTACATACATATTTTATATATCTATGTACCAATGAATGAAGCTGTAGCTCTGTAAGTATTCTGGTTTTTGTTAACAGAACACTCAAGAGGTACAGCTTCATTCATATATATAAATCATTTCAAAATATATGTAATTAAGAAATAGTAGCTGTAGTCCAGCTCGCTCTTCAAAAAGGCATTCTCATACGAGTGCAAGAAATCTGTTTACATGTAATCCTGGTTTACATAGATATCTTATCCACAAATAAATGAATCAAAAACAGTAATTTGATAGGCATCTGCAATTATAGAAACTGACCTGCTGACCGTGACTGCCTTGCAGCATTGTGATGAGTTCTTGGGCATCTTCCTGACTTAAACCCTGGCTCAAATCAGCTCCCCGGTTGGCCAAAACCGCCGTCAAACCCTCCACCAGCCCATCAGAAGCTTTCCCACTCGCAATATGATTCAGCAGCCTCGAAATGGCGCCGGGCCGAGCCAGCAACCTGGTTGATGTGTGCTGCCCTTGCAGGAAGTTGCACAAAGCGTGTTCGGCATGTGCTTGCTCTGGCGAAGGATCATCTGTTGCTGTGTCAATCAAAAAATCTAACAGCGTGTTATTTCCAAAAGCTAACAGTGCCTCTCGAGCTTCTGGATCTGCTGCCCATTGAGCCAGCCAGCGTGCTGACGTGGCACGTAAGTGGTTTAGTGCTGAAGTGGTGAGAGAGGGCTTAGTCCCATCGCTGCTGCTGCTGCTGCTGGAGGGCCACACTGTTGCTGCTGCTTTGGAAAGCTGCTGCCGCAGGTACTCCAGTGTGAAGACTGGCTGCTGCTGCTGCTGCTGGTCCTGCAAGATAAAGCAGGTGAGTTGTGTTGAAGAGCGCTGTAGTTGGGTGAAGGCTAGCCCTACTAGGTGTGACACGTTTTTTTGTTTTTCACAAATTCTGAAGGATGATGCTCAAATAGGCCAAGTGGGTTTGCATTGCACCTGGCCACTGATGGCTGAACATGATGGCTAAACAAACATGCGATTAGAAATACTGATTAGTTGGGAATAGTGCCAGCTCAATGCAGTCACCTGGCCAGCTTATGTCAGGCAGCATTTGACAGGTGCCAACAGGCAATTGGTTGGTGCTTTCACATAATATCTGGATGTTGATCAGCCAACAGCAGGCTTTGTCTTATGGGCGTTCATATTTGCGTTATATACTGTTGTATACCGACTTCCAACCGCTGCTTCATACAGCAGGCTGAAGCTGACTCGGTGATAGCTGCTGTAACTCCCTGGACAATGCCAGGCCGTTTGATTACGGTGCTGGATAGAGTATACAGCGACTCTAACCATAATGTCAACGGCATAGCGCTTGCTACCGATGATCAAATCAAGGCAGTGCAGTATGGGCATCTTTTACTACAGTCGGTCAAGATGCTTCTTACCTGCCCATGCTGCGCAATCGGACCTCCAGCAGTCAGCGCCGCGACTCCAACTGTCGCTGCAATACCGGCCCCAGTCCAAACCCATCTCTTGCTCCTTGGGTTCCGCTGTGCCACTGCGACTGTGCTGTAACGCAGCATTGCTCCTTTGCCCTGAGCCTGGCCAGCCCCAAAGCTTCCCAATGGAGGGGCCTAGTCATACTTGCATTATATTCGATGCTTAAACATTCTACATGATCAACTGGCCCCAAGGTGCGCACACGTCACAGCTCAACTACACGATGTCAACCTAGAAGTAGGAATCTGGCGTGCTTGGCCAACAAGAAAGTGTTTGATGCGGCTACCAGCGCTAAAACAATCACAGTTGATCTGCAAGGAGCATAGATACAACCGGCAGCATTCGGCATTGGTGACTAGGTTGTTATACGCGCTCTAACTCTTCCAGGTCAGCTCATGACCATGATGCGTCCAAGAGTCTCTTTCTATGTAGATGGCACACACCTTAAATGTGCACCATGCTATGGGGCTGCGCTCCTCGATAGCTGAGCTACAGACGCGCAGCTGACGCCCTGCCAGCTGTCCAATGGGCACACTACTGCTGATCAAGGAGCAGCTGCTAGTGGCGCATGAAGCACACTACGCTGGCGGAATTCATTTATCTAAGCAGCTTGCCACAGCATTATCAAAGCACGCCACTGTCCACGTTTTCACCACCGCTGCCAAGAGGCTGGTGATTCACTATGCCCTGATGAACGACTTTCTCGGGCGATTGCAAACCACTTGCTACACATCAGACGTCATAAGCTGGACAGACGACTCTGGACTACATTACCACGTGGCTATCGCACCGGACGGTGTACCAGCCACAGACGCTAGTGATGCACAGATCAGCAGCAGCAGCAGTAGCAGCCGCAGATCACAACAGCATGCAGCTTTAATACAGTCAGTTGCAGCAGTAGCTGCGTCGTCACAGTATGAATGTCAGTATCTACTCGACGTTGACAGCTTGCAGCATGTTGTCATGAGCAGCAGCAGCAGCAGCAGCAGCAGCAGTGACGGACCAGCCCTAGCCCTGTCCACCACTGCAGCTGCTACATGCACTTCCTCTTGCAGCAGAGATGATCAGGGCCCCAAACAACAGCAACATCATCATCATCATCAGCAGCAGCAGCAGCAGCAGCAGCAGCAGCCTTTCATGCACGCACTCATACAGCAACTCGTGCAGCTACACAGCAGCTGCTATAACCACCACCATCATCATCATCATCATCATCTCCAGCAGCAGCAGCAGTGCAGCAACAGCAACTCCCAGCAATCACACAGCCGGGCTGCTTCAACTGCTCACACCTTGCAAAAACCAAAAGTTCTCATGCTAGTGCAAAACATCTATCACCTGCCATTTGGTCCTTGTGGTACAGCTCCTAGAACCTCTCAGGTCCTGTCAGCCTGGCAACAGGTTTCAGGGTTTATCTGTGTGTCAGGTTTTGTCAGGGATTATGTAATGCAGCATGTGCTGCCACTCATAGGGCTTAGCAGTGACAGGGTTTATGTCATGCATCCAGCTGCTGTTGGGGTTTTTGGCCAGGGACCCTGGGGTGATTTGGGTCAAGGGGCAGCTGATCGCCTTTGGGGCCAGCAGCAGCAGCAGCAGCAGCAGCAGCAGCAGCAGCAGTGGCAGCAGTGGCAGCAGCGTCCTGTAGTTGGCATGTTGAAGTGTAGCCCTGAAAAGGGTTCAGATCTGTTTCTTGGGCTTGCTGCTCGACTGCCACAGTATGAATTCCTAGCTGTGTGTGCAGATCCTGCTCTGCAACAGCAAGCAGCAGCAGCAGCAGCAGCAGCAGGGGCAGCAGGATTATGTAATCTCAGCCTGATACCCCCTGATGCTGATGTCAGCAGGGTTTTACAACGTATGTCTGTGGTTTTGGTTCCCAGTGTGTTACATGAAGGTTTTGGGTTGGTGGTGCTCGATGCATTGCTTCATGGAATTCCAGTTATAGTCTCTGAGGCTGGTGCTTTGAAGGAGGCTGCTGCTGGTGCTGCTGCTGCTGTGCTGCCAGCCAAGCTTGTGCAGTTCCCGACAGCGGCAGCAGCAGCAGCAGGAAAAGGAGGGCAGCATCCAGCTGCTGATGCAGTGTCTGAGGCCAGGCTGGCAGCAGAGAATTCGTGTAGGCCACATTCTGGTGCGGAGCATGGATCAGTATCACTGCAGCAGCAGCAGCAGCAGCAGCAGCAGCAGCAGCAGTGGGAGGTTTCTCGGCGTTATTGGCATGACCGAGTGCTTCCAGCTTATGGAGAGTCTGATTATGATGCCTGGGGTTTAGCACTGGGCCATGTGCTCGGCAGCAGGACAGTGTACATGGGGTTTAGTGAGCGCGGGAGGCAGGTAGCCCAGGGTTTAATCAGAACAGAAGATGAGCAGTTGCGGCGGTTGGTACAGTGGCTGGGGGTCAAGTAGCATAGTGTACCTAAATAATTATGGTGAAGGCTTGATGTGTATTAGGATTTTATCAGAAAGGAGGAAAATTACGATAAATGGCCTCACTTGGTGGTGCTGGGTGATTGTCTGCTGCTGTAGTCGCCAGTGTAACGAATGGCAAGTTAAGAGTCCTGCTGGTGGTGAGTGTGTTTGAGGGGAGGATGGGGTCTGAAGTCCTGTCCTGAAGTAACGTCCTGAACAATAATGACTGAAGTGACGCAGCTGGCAGCAATGAGAGTCTGAGGCATCTGACCATTGTCGCATTTGATGACTCTTCACAGGAACGTTCCTTGTTTACAACCTGTGCCCTGTACCCCTGGCATCGTCGGAATCCTTCCTATAGTGGCCGCCGTGCATCAGTTTTTGTGGAGCATGCTGCGATGGCCTGAAGCATAGAATCTGCACCGTCAGCCACCTGCTCACGGGCACCTGTCGACCTATTGCACACCTGTACTGCAGCTCTCATCTTGACAAGCATGGTGGGTTGGTTGATCCTCTGCGTGACCCTACAATTAGTATGCCTACTACTCCGGATAATATATATCCTAGCATCAAAGCCTAAGCCGCTGCGACCGAAGGGGCCGGTGAAGACGATGATTGTCCTAGGCTCAGGTACTGTTCTCTCGCTGTAGCGCTGTGCTGGCCGCTGCAATAGCATTGAGTGGTCTAAGCACGTGCTATACGCCCAGGTGGTCATACAGCAGAGATGTTGACGCTCGTAGAAGGCATGGACAAGACCTTTTACAGCCCTAGAGTGTATGTAGCAGCTGAAACAGACGCTATGAGCGCGAAGCGAGCGTTAACCCGTGAACAAACCTGGGCTCAATCACAAGTAAGCGCATTATGCTATGACACGGACGCAGATGGCGGGTAAACCCCTAGCAAGGACTGTTGGGACATCATCCTGGCGGTTGACCTGCTGACTGAAGCTGCTCTGCTTGTTCCGAAAAATTAGATGCAACAACGTTGACCGCAAACTGAAACCGCATGGCCGAACAGCCTCTGAGTTGCTGCTGTAGACAAATCACCACCTACAGGCCTTGCTGCTGCGTCCCTGGACTGATGCAAGCAAACTAGCAGGCCACCTGCCTACAACTCGGCGCTTACTTAGCAGCAACTTAAGCAGACACCTTCATCCTACTAAGTGCACAACTGCCACACTTACCACAGCCAGTGTCGTGTGTGTGTAGCTCACAGTTGCAGCAGCAGCATGCGTTGTCCTAAATTATATCATCCACTTCAACCAATTTAGCTGGTATATATCATGGTAGCATCTAGTACTGTCTCAGACCCTGAAGATACCCCTCTGTGACTTTCCCTCTGTTGAAAAAGACAACGTGTGCCTGATTTGCCTGGTTTGCAGGACAAACCAGCAGACATTCATGTGGAAAGCATCTACCGCAGTAGAGAAGTGGGCCAGTCATACCTGACATCTGTCTTTACCACTCTGTACTCCTTGGTTTTTGCTGTATGCATGGTAGTAAGACATAAGCCACAATTGGTGAGTTCCATACTACACTGTTATATCAATGTTTTATAACATACATATGTAACATGATCACTTTTCTGTACTTTGTTTTGGTTTTTTTTTTGTACGCATGGTTCTAGCACCTAGGTCACAACTTATAAGGCTTGTACTACTGATCAAACCTTATTAAGAATTGAAATTCAGCAGAATTCAAGCATTAGACGCTTCCTTTCAATGACAATCTGATGCAGCCTAATCTAGCTGCCAGCAGGACGGATATGTGGGCCTGTACCACAGCAAACTGGGCGCAGCAGCAGCAGCAATGAATGAAGCTAGGGGTGCTCAGCAGCAGCACATCAGTAGTAGGACACATTACAACAAATGTGCAGCAGCAGCTCTGCGGGTCTGACAAACAACACAGTGTGTTAGTTGCTAAGTGAAATGACCACCCACACCTTCATCTGTGTCATGTTCCTCAGGCCACGTGATGTTGTAAAACTGTTTGCTGCAGGTGTTGGTGAATGGTCCTGGAACATGCATCCCTGTATGTGCAGCATCTCTGCTAAACAGGTGAACAGCATTGCATGCAGCTTTACGCAGACCATGACAGTATAACACCATGTTGTTATATGGTGTTACTACATGTTGTTCATATAAGAAGGGACAGCTGAGTTGGTGGCCTTGAGCAGCAGCAAGTGCAGCCGATTGACCACGTAAAACAGCAACTTCCCCATCAGCAACTCTGCTTGACAGCTGCTGCATTCTCCCAGTGAGCATGCATCAATCCCCCACCCCTCCCCCAGGTGCACTGTGGCATGAAAGTTACTTGCTTTGTGATGACTTTTTTCAAGACGATTATGTCGTTCAAAGCACAGCAACACCTCTTAAACCCCAGAGCCTATTGCATGCGTCTGTTTGTATGCTGCATACATGACAATGTCCTGAAAACTCCTGCTTGTACATCAAGATAGCTGCTCAAGCTCAAACTGCCCTGCATCTGCTGTCCCCCGACCATGAGCTCCAAAGAACTGTTGGCAGTTGCAGAAATGACAATTTTGGAATTGATTGCCAAAGCAGCAGCTGACGATCAGCGTACGCTGTGCTCCTCCTCTTTGTCATTCCTGGCCTGAAGTACTGAAGTTGACAATTTTGGAATTGTCCCCCAACTGTAGTTGAAACGATCAGCTGCCCAAGCGACCCCCTGATGACCGCTGTGTGCTGTACAACCTACCCCGTAGTTCAACAAGGGGGTTGCCAACCCCCTTGTTGTTGTCACGGGCAGTGCCCGTGAAGTGTGTGTGCTGCATTCCCTGCTCCCACAGCATGCTGCTGCCTGTTGCTTCTACTTCCTGCAGGGCCCTTGGCCTTGCAGACAGCCGGATCATCTATCTGGAGAGCATAGCCCGGGTGAAGAAGCTGTCGCTGGCAGGCCGCATTCTGTATGCAAGTCGGGCAGCAGACAGGTTTTATGTGCAGTGGCCAGAGCTGCAAGCCCGGTTTCCTCGCAGCAGCTATGCAGGAAGATTGTATTAGTGTGTGCTAGTCTCATGATGCGCTCATAGACGTGCTCTATGATCGTGGGGAATGTGACTGTCGGTCTGTGTGGCTGCAGAGACTGACAGTCACTATATGTATCATAGTGCCGTAAAAGAGGATGGTAATAATTGATTGGACAATCCGCCTGCAAAACATCGGGCGCGAGGCCGATGGCAGTAAATGCTATGGCTGATGGTATCAATTATTATTATTTTGTATCACAGTGTGCAGTGTGAATATGTAAAACAAATTGAGCCATGCAACAAGTTGAGATGCAATGGCAAATGCACTGACATGCGTGGGGGCATGAATATGTATAATGTATATTAGATACCCAAGCACATATAAACTATTCAACCCAAGTCTGTGCCGCCGTCAAACATTCTGTCACTGGATAGCTTTGTGTTCATCTATATTTCTGATCATGTAGGGATTCCTTAGGGATTCCTAAGTTAGGATCTGTGGCAGTACAGTACTACAGTACAAGAGTATAATAGTGCAGCTGCAGCATCCTGAGTTTTCCCAGGTTTCGAAATAGGTCACATAGTATGTGTGGCACACAGAAATTCTTTCCATAATCCCCTCCCCCTCAGGCTGCAAAGGTATCAGTCGAGTTTCTGTTTCACAGGCGCTTTTGCATAGTGCAGCACACTCAGTGTGACGACTTGCAGTGCATGATGTGCGTTAAGTACTGATGCCCGGCAAGTTGCTGCACTCCTGTTGTCCGAGTATCTTGTAGGCAATTTGATTTAAGTAGTACTAACGTTAGTGTTAACCTAGTACGTCAGTGGGGGAGGTAGACAGTGAATTGTCAATCTGCAGCTGCACATCGGACAGTAGGACCCTGCATACAGGCAAGCTGTATTCATCCACCATCATACCATCACTAGTAGTACTGCGTGAACCGGGGCGGATTTCTCAGTTCTCTGGGCGCCCTTACCAACGTCCCATCGCGTTGGGAGTGATCGGTAGTTGGGCTAAAATATACTTGCCCCAGCCGTGTGGCGCTGTCACCACTGAGTATCTGCCTGTCAACACGCTTCAAGAGGTTTCCAGTGGTTTACCCTTGTCGTAAAAGAGGATGGTAATAATTGATTAAATAATCCGCCTGCGAAACATCGGGCGCGAGGCCGATGGCAGTAATGCTATGGCTGCAAAGTACTGATTATATATATAAGTTACCCATTGACCATAGCAATCCTGCCATCGGCCCCGCGCCCCATTTCAGAAGCGGACAACAACAATCCATGCTGAGCGGTTCGACCGCCATTATGCTCACATTGACACCGTAG